>JAEAOA010002087.1:245000-435000 GCA_016746295.1 Potamilus streckersoni
AATTGTCTAACCTCGCTATTGCGAAAACCCATTAAAACTGAACCCACGATTTCTACCTGCTTAGTGGCATTAAATTGTAAGGTTAAGGCGTTTTAGGTAAATTTGTGCGAGTGGAACATTTTAAGAAGGGATATAAAGTATGGGTTAATTATCTTCTCAAATTGAAGATTGTTATAAAAGTTGGCATTGTCAATCTGACAGTGAACATATGATGTTTACAACGCTGATCTTGTAATATTATTTCTTCGTAACTTTAATTTTACCTTTTATGATCAAATTTATATCCATCATAACATGTAACGATCGTTATAGAAATCGTCTCTACGCGAACTTATGTTTGTGTGTATGTGTATGCGTGTGTGTGTGTGTCCACGCCGATTTAGTGGCTGCGTTGAAATACGAACTTTCAAAGTAATCAATTACAGTAAGAATCTGTTCTAAATAAAGTGTCAGTGAGCAGCGGATTTGAAAACCATTGCCTGATTTTAACAGAACAAACTAAACACAGAGCTTAAAGTGTACAACCTGATACGTAAAATCTATTATGAAGTCTTGTCATTGTTTTGTAAATTATATATGCAACCACTGCGCAACAAAACATCTTCCTCTAAAAGTTGAAACAAATTAGGGTGAAGAGTTGCTATAACGTCAAGAAAATCTGATTGGTACACACTACTTGATGTCCATAGCTTCTTCTCTATTATGTTCACCTCTTGTTTTCTGTTTACAATGTCCTTCACTCCCATAATGCTCGATCAATCCATATTGTTTACATTTTCTATCACCCAACACACATTTAAACCTACGGTACCAAGACTTAAAAAAAACCTGGTAAGTAAATGTGTGTGGGTTTTTCGGCTGCATCTTCTCTCGGTATTTCAGTATCCTTGCTCTATTTTGTATTGTTGGAAAGTCTCTACAAGCTGTCATTTTGTAAATAGTGGGATTGCTAATGGTACCACTATTATGAACTTTTCCACATGTTTAATAACTATACTACTTTTAATAGGAGATGGACCGATAAACTGTCCTGTTTTCCATCCAATATACATGCATACATTCTCCTATAAGGTCTCTCCACTTTAGGATGAAGGATAAAATCCCTTTCAAGTCCTACCTAATGCCTATACAAAATTTACCCATCTTCTATTTAGTTCTTCTAGAATTTACTGAGGTCTATATTCTTTTTCTATGCATGTAAAGTAAACTGCATTACGGTGTGTATTTTTCAGCTATATAGGTGATGTCAACCACCTCATTTTGTTTTGGGTCTATTTGTCGCCAGGAATTTGCCGGTTGTGGTTAGCTCAATGTGAACGTCAAAGTAAGTTTTTAACGCAGGCATTTGTCCCGATTGTTCTTATGGTGTCGACAGTCTTCTCGTGGTACACACTAATCTCATTTATTCGCGTATTTAGCCCATTTTCTATGAAACTGTCTGGTCCGTGTGACACAGACAAAGCTCAGTCGATATACATACGGAGTTTACTTGGTATGCGCCATTGCCTAGAATAGCTACTACAATAACATTCATTCTCAAAAAACATTTATAGTTATAAGTGTACTGTAATGAAAGTGGTCACACATAATAGTGAAGAAAAATAAATATGTTCTGTGACCAAGGATCATAATTTTTACTCTGCAGCACCGATCTTTCAAGGGGCTACGTTATCATTATTATTATTACGTTATAATAAGATAGCATGTGCTATTAATATATATATATATATATATATATATATATATATATATATATATATATATATATATATATATATATATATATATATATATATATATATATATATATATATATATATATATATATATATATATATATATATATATATATATATATTGTAGTATTTCATGTAAAATATTTAGGTAATTAAGAGATAATTTTGCGTTATTACGAGATAATATTGTTGTTTTGCAAGATAACTTTGCATTAGTAAAGATACAACATTCCTTTATGGTAGATAAAATTTCATTGTTAACAAGACAACATTACTTCATTACGATGAAACAATGGGTAATTACAAAAGTCTTACTTGATTACAAGATAGCATTACTTCATTACGATGAAACAATGGGTAATTACAAAAGTCTTACTTGATTACAAAATAACATTACTTCATTACGATGAAACAATGGGTAATTACAAAAGTCTTACTTGATTACAAGATAGTAGAGCGTTATCTAGAGATGACAGTTTTCTTTCAACTAAATGATGTTCCAGTTCTCTTAATATGAAGTACATAAATTCATTTCAAATAATACTATTTCGTGATACCTATAATGTGGCTAGCTTCAAATATAAGACGGTATCTAACTATTGGACCATGAAGTCAACTTTTTAGTACGTTCTTTTTTCCTCAGTAGACGTTCTTTTTCGCGTCTCGTTAGAGAAATTTTAATTTGTCCTCTTCTGAGAGTAGAACACGCTCCGCGGGTTTCAACGTATAGACAATGATACCCAAATATAAAATATACGTGTTAATAAAATCTTTATTGTATTTCCACTGACAATCCCTAGAGGGGATAACAATTAATTTAGAAAAACAATATGTTACAGCGTTGACAGGGATAAGTACTTGTGTCCATTCTCACTACGTGAAAAAGACATGTTACCATATAATACACTACAAATGTTATTCCTGGTAGTCAATTTGTATTGTTATATTTTAAAACTAACTGCTGGGTTTAATCGGAATTAATTTTTAATTGAAGGCCAGCTATTAGCTGATTTGAACTAAAACTTCCATCTTGGGATTTATTCGTTCTCTGTCAATACTAATCATGTTACTAGGCAAGAAAACAATTCTGTCTTTAAAAACCAATGAAACGATTAAAATTAACACAGACACAAAACTTTATAAACTTCTATACACGCGGATATTGGTCATTTCATTTGTTTTAATCATGCAAAGTTTTGTCAAAATATTAAAACAAATAGTACTCTGTATATTGAGAAGAGATCGGCTTGACGGTCTTAAACAATATGCCCAATAAAGTAAAATAAATAACACATAAAGAATGAAATAAACTATCACATGATACTATGTAAATTCCATCTTTTAAATGCACATATCCAAATTAAATCTACAATTTCAGTATGCGAGTTGGCTTTGTAACTGTCACAATATTGTTGAAACTAAAGTATGTCGCATATATATGAATATTATGCGCGTAATCAATGTACAGCACGTGTATACAGGAGACTTTAGTACAGGCGATATTAATAAAACAATTTATACCATAAGTAGACCACGTTTGCAAAAAGAAGAAAAGAAAACCCACAAAAAGGTATGTTTGTCTGAATAATGCCGTTTTGACATCACTTATGATTTAAGAACGTGTTGAGGTCCGACAAGTGTTGTGCCTGATTACTCTTTCGTTTAGCATAATACTTATTTACGTCATATATACTTGACTGGATTCTGCAACTGGTTAGCAATGAACCGAAGGAAATAAAAGCATCATATAGTCAATCGTATATAACACAAAATTTTCATGTTACCAAGGCCTCAAACGTACACTAAATGCGGGGAGTTTGAATAACTAATGAAAAATGTTGAGATTAAGCTCAGCCTTGTTTTAACTCAGTAAAATGGAACAAAGATTTAAAATTTTCAAAAATCATTTTATTCGCGAGTATTTTGACTGATTTCAACGTAAATATATTGACAGAAAGGCTTTACCGCAACAATTCAACCTAGAGAATGTATGTATGTATGACGGGGTTAATTATACCCTTGTGTGGTTTTGGTTGTAAGATATTGGGGGTGGGGTGCTTCCAATATTTATTTAGATATGGCACCCGCCCAGGCTCGATTATGGTTCAGAAAATTAGTTTAATAAATATTGGTATATCGCTCTGAGCCCCCAGTCAGCAATGCCGACAGTTAGATAGCAAAAGTACAAAGGGTGAAATTAAATAACAATTTAATTAACAAATTTCAAACATTAAATTTCCTAATCGCTCGACCCTTTGTGCCTATCTCATCATGTGAGTCAGCGTGAGAATTTCGCCCTGTCCTTGGTTTTCACTCATCTGGATTATCTCCTTTTCCTTGACTGGTACCCCAAAACACCTTCCGTCTTTCGACTTCGCCTTCACCCTAGCACTTCCTCCACTTCCGTTCTCCGGTCTACCCTCAACTTATGCCTATTCAAGATTCTCGGGGCTCCACTTCTAACTGGTAGTCGTCCCCTCCCCAAAAGCTTCCTTCCGAAGCTTTCCTTTGTTCGTTCACAGTCCTTTGTTCTGCGACTCGCGTCAAATTAACGAGTTGCGTCCCCGGACTAACCTTCTGCTTAAAAGCTAGAGATCTACTTAACATGATCTGCCCAGGTATACTAACTAATTCTGGGACGGACTCAGTTAATATCCTTTGAATCTTAGAGTAAGGCCCACCCACTAGCGGAGTTCCAATTGGATGCGGTGGACTAACTATTCACCTAAGCTGTCAAATAGCAGTGCTTTTGATCCCCCCTCCGCCAATGGTAACCCTGGCCGGAGCTCAGGGAAGACTTCAAAGTCGCATAAGAATTTAGCCGGCGGCGCTGGTCGACACATCAAAGGCGGCACCTGGTCACCCTAGTTTAAACATCCTGTTGCCTAGGTTTGTAGACCGTGACAGTAGGTATATATGTATGCATGTGTGTGTGTGTGTGTGTGTGTGTGTGTGTGTGTGTGTGTGTGAAGTTATTTTGTCCAAGCAGATGTGAGTAGTAGTAACTTTGGTCCTTGACCATTTTTCACGTGGGTCAATAGGATTCTTTTGTATCACTGAGGATATCATAATGTGAACGCATGGTCACTTACATAAGGCTACTGCAGCATGTATACAGTTGAGAATTAAACTTTTCGAAATCGAGCCACCTATAGTTTTGTAACCGTATTTGCAAAGACCCATGAGAATTAGGGTCAAGTATTTTTTCTTCCTGCAATATATATATATATATATATATATATATATATATATATATATATATATATATATATATATATATATATATATATATATATATATATATATATATATATATATATATATATAAGCAAACAAACACATTAATAAATACATAAATAAATTAATTCAATTTAGAGACTAAATTTTGTATCGGTAACTTGCAATCTCGAGTTAGCACGTTAAAATGTATATGTAGTTTCTCGTAATTTCGACTCGATATCTCACAATTTCAAGTTTTAAAATTGTTCTTAGAGTATCGAAATTATTTTCGTGGTAATGTCTCAATATTTTAATCTATTAAGTCTAGATAGTATTTCGAGATATTTGAAAGTTACTTAGTCGTAAAAATGAAAAAAATAAATAATAGGATAACAAACTCCACTTTGCCCTAATTTTTTTGTACGTTCCAACAAGAAGAGAAAAATTGACAATATTGAACCGGACCACTGTAGCGTAAACTGTAGATTACTGTGGCCTCGGTGTGAAAGGAAAAGAAAATCTTCACGGGAAATCAATTGGTATGGCTTTTGACCTTAATGCAGTAGGGTGGAGAGATGGAGCTAAATTAAATCCTAAAAAAGAATAAATTCGCGCTGAGCCCTGAATCTACATGCGACGGTATCCTAGAAACAATCCTTAAGCAAAATCCCATGCTTCGCTCTTTCTCAGAAGAAAAGGTAAGTAAGAAGACTACGTGATAAAAAAAAAATTGAGCTGTCATAATTTTTTGCCATTACATGTGTGCTCATTTAAATTTATTGGAAGCAAATTGAGATTGTTAATATTTGGCTACTAACTTTTTTTCTTTCGTTCGTTCTTGATTTTAACTGCCGCGTGCACACATTGAGACAGTTGACCGGTGTCATAGAATTCTGCTAATTCGTTATCATCTTACATATTTATCAATTTAGAATATTGTTGATACAAAGTGCAAATATAATTTTCCCGAGGTACAGAAGCAGTTTTCATATGTAATATTTTTGCAGCGTTTGAGAAGGGGGGGGGGCGAAGGAGAGAGGGAGGGAAGTGAAAATGATGAATGTTTTTTTTTTACATATTGCCACGAAAGTATGTAAATAGCAACATTATTCTATTTTTCAGTGCTTTGTTTTATTTGCAAGATTTTTATATATTTATAAAAATATATTCTATAAATCGACGGATGCCTCACAGATGTATCGTTTAAGCGCAGAGCATGGGCGATCGTTCCATAGCCCCCTATCTTGCCAGATCTCAATACAGTCCTCAGTCCCTAAGTTATCCGGTTGCCCAGGAGACCAATGCGCGGTTCTTACCGGAGTTTTACTCTTCATCCAGATGTATTCACCCTCATATACCAAATCAGTGGCTCCAATCCATGTATCATCTGAAAATTAAGAAATTGAGGAACAAATCAGAGGGCTGTTGTGGTTATAGTTTGAACTGCATGAAAGGTCCAATTATTTAGCAGCTTCAAATGAATTAAATAAATGTGATTCATTCCTCTTTTCGCAGCTAAAAAAGTCTCCCTTAGCACCCACTCCCTTCAATCACTGCATAAAACTTCTAAAAGTCTTGTTCACATCGTCAGTATGATGTCCTCTAATAATGAGCTACTATATAATGATGCCACCGATCTCAACCAATGATGACCATTCACATTAGTGTTTCGATTGTGCTGATGGATGCAGACGTGGCTTGTATTCAACCTAATGTCATAAACTATGTTGATTACTTTTAAATATACTAATATTAACTATATTACAACATGCTCTTGTAGCGTCTTAAAATAATATTAATTTTAATATCCAAAATTCATTGCCTGTGTTTTCATGTCTTTTTAATGGACTTTTATAAGTAAATTATTTTCAGGTCTTTTGTTTACGGAACATAACGCTAATTTGATACCGTATCGATATTTATGTACCAGTTCCCATTATACAAATAAAAAATTTCCAATGCCGTTACTTTTCAGCAAGGAAGGTTAAGACCTTGTTTACATATATTATCAAGTCTAAGGTGAAGTTACATTTTTTAAAATGGTACCCCAGTTCCTCATTTGGTAGGGCGTTAGGTTCGTACTCCAGGAGGCTCGATACTTAACCATGCCAGATAAGGTTGGCTGCCTCGGAGTGTTCATGGAAATTACTTTTAGCTCCATTTCGTCATGATAATATAGCCAATAATGAGTCAGAAGTACTCTCACCCCCATGACACCCAATTTCATTTTGTTCGAGATTGGTAGGAATACGATTCTCCTTGCTACTGGATTTAATTTGTAGAAATTATTTAACACTATTGGGAATATAACAGTCCGCATTTCGAAGATAGTCTTTACACGTGAATCACAGTAACGTACTCAGCACCACACCCTCCCAACCCATCCCTCGATTTGTAGCGTTTGCTTCCATATTTGATGTCACTTGAACAGATATTTAATATTTTTCAATATTCGCAAAGAAAAGGTAAAACGCCTCAGTCTAAATTTTCATAATATTCGTACCACACAGCGACAAAAATGCACTTTAGTAGGCATGCATGTATGCATCCACCTGTCGATAAAGTACCAGCAGTCCCCATTTCGTTTGTATGTGTAGAAAACCTCTGAATTGAGATATTTTATTGTTCATTATGCTAAAAGTATGCACATAAAAAGCAGCAGCAGGGAAGGTGAATCTCACAAAATGTAGAGACCTTATTTGCGAAAAATAAAGGTTCCTACAGAGGCTGGAAAAAGGTCAATAACGCTAAACCAAAGTCTCTAATTGAGTATATTTAAATATGGTTAAGAACCGGTAATATAAATCGTTTAGGTTAACTCTGTTTTGTTATCCAATTATTGACTTATTTTTTACTATTTTGTTTACTTGTAAAGCGACTCAATTGTTGTCCTTCACCTGCCATGCTGCTCCTGACTGACATGGAATTAACCCAAAGATTTTATCCAGACCTACACGGTTCATTGTTCTTGGATCATGTAGATTTGTCGTTATAAATCCGAATGGAACAGTTTGTGCTTTAGAAAAGAAATCTCTAAATTTAATCATATCAATGTCCCCTGAACACCAGGTATAATAAATAGTCTGTAGAGTATAATCATCTTCTCCATTAAACATTATTACAATTATTACAATATTACAATTATCACCTTAGGTAGCTGTGTGTATCTCTGAGTAACATAAATCACGTCCGTGTTTTTATGTCTACCTCGAGAAAATATTCTAGCTGGATTAGATTGTTTGTCCAGCATTACATCATCATATACTACGAGATTATTAATGAATCCATCTAAGTCATTTACAGACGGGGTTTCATCTATATATGTGATAAAGTCAATAATATCGTCACCGTCTTTATTAACTGATTTTACTTCCTCGTTAAAATCTTTAAGTACTTCGTAACAATGCTGATCATCTACAGACGGTGCTATTCAATATAGTTTGCTCAATCTCAACCACGTCATTATTAAATTTAATAATAATTGTGTTTCATCTGATCTAGATGGACCTATTATAATCATTCTTATCGAATTTGGTAATGCTGGATGGTGCTTTACTGGTTCCTGTTTTCGTGTCGCCGAAAAGTAAATTATTGTATCCATATTATTAATAACATGAGTCTATATTGTGTTCGATGTAGATCATATACACCCACCTCTGGATTGACAACTATAATAACGAAAAATATACAACATGAATTAACAGGTAAATGTGTAAAAATGTGGTACACGAAAATATAAATTTATCCCCATGTCAGATTCAGGATAAAGATAGGTGGAGATATTGCGTCTTCTTTAGGAAAATTACCTGGATCACCACGGGCTAAGTATGTTTGTAAGAAACACCTTCCTGGATATAATTACTGTGGTCCTGGTACTCGTCTTGATATCCGACTTGATGACCAAGATCAACCAAGACCAGGAGGGTATCCAGTAAATCAAATTGATCAAGCATGTCACATTCACAACGTTGCTTATAAAAGTAAAGATTTGCAGCAGTGGCATCTTGCAGATGTGAAATTGATTCATGCATTAAATTCTATACCTAATAAATCTCTCATAGAAAAACTCGCCAGTTTTCTGATAAAATCCGCTATGAAAATTAAAATAATGCTAGGGGCTGGTAATTAATTATATAATTATTATAATGGAATCTATTTATTATAGACCTAGAGGGTATTGGAGATGTAAATCAGCGATCACTAAACTTGTTGAAGCAGCAAAAGTTTCACGTTCTATTGCTGAAAATTGGTTAGCACGACAGGCAATATGGCAAATTTATTTACCACCACCAGAAAAATTCAATATGCACATTTTGATGTCAGTGTTCCAAACGAAGTCACCAAACATATTTTGTTTTACCACAGGATACTATTAAAACACGTAGACGAAAGTCACGGACGTATAAATACGCATTGACTGTTGTTGACGTTGCAAGTAGATATAAAGAAACGGATCCATTATCGACAAAAAAGCATCTGAAGTTTATTCTGCATTTGAGCGAATTTATCAACATGGTAATCTACGATGGCCACAGCTATTACAAGTTGATCCTGGCAAAGAATTTCTTGGTGCAGTATCATTTTTGATGAAAAATCATAACGTTAAAATTAGACGAGGGCATACTGAAATTCACCGTGATCAGGCAATCGTTGAACGATTTAATCGAACACTTGCTGATTGATTATTTGGATATCAATACACGAAGGAAATATCTACTGACATTAAGTCTGGTGAGCGATCTCGTGAATGGGTTGCAAGTTTGCCAAGTGTGATATCTGCATTAAATAATGAAATTACTCGTGCAACTTCCATGAAACCTTCTAATGCAATAACAAAACAATATATACCACGTAGCGATGAATACGGACAACGAGGTCAACAACCAGTATTAGGTAATGTAATTGTGAGATTTGTATACGAACCAGGGGAGCTGGAGGGTGGGAAAAAAGAGCTACTTACCCTATCTGGAGTGTGACCACACATAAAATTTCTAGCATGATTAGATCCACTGGAAGACCTACCATATACAGACTAGATTCTACTGCACCTCAACGTGGATTTGTGCGTGAACAATTGCAGGTAATTTCTGCAGACACACAATTACAACCACCTTCACTTATGCAAACTAGAACCCCGGCGTCGATTACATTCAAGACAGGTCAGCATCACATTTTCACGTGTGTGATCAAGATAACTATTAATTCTGTCTACGGTAAATTGTCTTGGATTATTATTCGAATATTGCCATACCATTATTGTGTTACAACTTGTACAGTGATTTTTCTGTAGTTGTTTTAGTGTTATAATAAATTCAATATCAATATCAAAGTCACGTTTATTTTTTTGTCACATTGTTTATAAGACGCTAATTTTTTCTTTATTACATTATCATCATTAGTAATCTCCTCAGTTATTAGTAATCTATAATAACCTTATTTAGTTGAGTTATTTGTCTGACGCGAGATACTGCAAGATATATTAAGTTGGACCACTCTATCCGATCATCTACAATCCAGATATTTGTTTCAGAGAGTTAATCCCTGTGATGAATGAATCGTTATATCGTATCCTAACGTCTACGGTGATTTATCCATACTCAATGCCCCCTCAACAGTATTGATTGGGACCAAAATAATATCATTCAATACCAGATTTTGTACTCCGTCACAAGGAATTTCAACTTTAAGATTCTGTTGTCGAGTATCTGCTGGGCGATAAAATAATGGTACAGGCAAATGTGAAAACTTTTCTTTATGTAACGTAAAAATTTAATTTATTTTGCAATTCATCACGAACTATCTTTAAACTTGCGACTATCAAATCAGTGGGTCTCCATAAAGTCCAAAAATTATTCATGGTAGTTTCTGCAATTACTTTACGCATTATCTAACATTGTATTTTATCTGACAGTAGTCTGATTATTCTTTTAAGTTCTTTCAGCGGTTCATCAATAGCTCTATGGTAATCATGTATTTCCTCGTAATAATCTACATTATTTTTAGCCATTCATGTGGAGACTGTACCCAATAAAGGGTGGTGGTTAAACATGATCGCCACACATAATCACAGCAGTATTTTTTGTCAATAACCATTCAAGAAATGTTTTTAGTGTTTCTAACGACACCTTGTCTATCTCGTTCCATATAATATACTTAGGTATATATTTTTTACCCATTCGCTCAGGAGTCCATGTGTCTCCACACCATCTAAAGAAACTATGATACGTGCAAGTTTTTTACCCCTCGTTCTTTTATCTCTCTGGCGAGTTTATGTGTAGGTATCAAATCAATCAAATCTGAATGGTTGTTCATAAATAATTTAATCGCACGAGTTGTTTTACCTGACCCTCCACACCCATTAGGATAAACGGTCTTATGTCTAGCCACAGGATCGAACACAGATGGTGCAGATGACTCTGATATTTGATTATTATTTCTATAATATATTTCCTTCATTTCATCATAAGCAAATTCAGAATAAATGAGTATATTTTCTTGCTTTATCCTCCATGTCCCCCACTCACTATTACCGAGTAGCCGCTTTAATAAATCCTTATATTTTGTGCTTATATAAAATGAATCTGTAGCGACTCTAACAGCGTAACGAGGAGATCTTTTTATCATCGACAGTAGATTAATAGAAACATAGGCTAGCATCGAAGATCTTAAATGAGTAAACTGTGGTGAGGCGCCCTCAATATAGCTCACAATGGCACCTAGTTTGGTCCCATCCGATGAAAAGGCATTACTTCGGCTTATAAATGTGTTTTTTCCGTTGTATCAGTGATTATAAAATCTAACTCAGTATCGTCCATAATCAATCTTGTACAGTGTCTTTTATAACCGTATGAACTGCCTTGAGTAAACTTACCGATTATCTTTCTACCAAGATCTATTGCACGTTTTTCATCGTGATCGTCGCTGCACTTAAGTATATAATTAGTAATTTTAATAATGTCATATTCGGCAAGATCAGGAAAGTCTTTCCTAGCATCTTCTATATCAAATCTGTCCGGTTCTGGTAACCAAACTTGCTTTTGTGGACTATAAAATATAATTGCTTCATTTACCTTTAATGATACTAATATTTCTACATCAACATATAACTTAATAACACTATTGGAGTCCAACATTTTTCTGAAAAATGTTTACCAAACCAAACATCAGTAATTGGATGGAGATCATTTGCGAACTCGAATGATTGTATATATGCAAATCCTGTTAGGTCAAAATCTGGTAAGGGTCCATTTATCGAAACTCTGGCCATGTCATGTGTAGGGTGTCTGAATCTGTCAAAGTATTTAGAACACTCACCATATCCAAGAAAACTTCCAGGATAACATACAGCAACATCGACTGAGATAACATCATTATAATCGTATTTAGTATTCCATAATCCACCGTGCCCATATTCTATGCAACTTTTTTGTGTATCCTCAATAAATTCTGATCTTGTCGGTTTTCATGAATTTTTCTCCTGAGCGAAATGGGCCGCAACTGATGGTACGGTAAAAGAATTATTCAGTAGTTGTCTAATTTTGTCATCGTCAGAAGTATATTTTAGTGCAAGATTTCTCATTTCTTCATAAAGAGATTCTGTACGATAAATTTCACCATTAGGCCGTACAAACTGATCGTAATCGTTTTCCGAACACTGAAATAACTAAACAGATACAGGGTCACTTTTACTGATATTTTTAACAAAATCAAATATATGACCATTATAAAATTTAATCATTCTATCCCGTGGAAATATTGAAATTAAGTATATATATATATATATATATATATATATATATATATATATATATATATATATATATATATATATATATATATATATATATATATATATATATATATATAATTATTCATACAGAAAATAAGTGTGTTTGGTAGAAAATGGGACATATTTCTCATCGTAATAAGCCATGCGTAAACAAATACAGCGGTTACCATATGCAGAGTATCAAACATGGAAGTACCCGGCCAAAACCATGTATTCAATGTGGTATTAGAGTTAGAGAAAAGACACAACTATGTGTAAATTGTAGTAGTAACAAACATAGAGAGCTTGAACGTTATATGACCAAAAAAATACCTTAGCAGGTAAATCCCCTATAAACACAGAAAATAATTATCTGACCAGATTTCAAAAAAATGATTGGGACAAATAATATTATATATAAATAGAGCAATAAGAATTTGTGAGACATCCAATATATACAAATTACGAGGCGTCCAAAGATGGCGGTATTAGACATTGTAGATAAAAAAAAACCAAGTTGCTAGTCATAATACTGCTGGTTGTTATAGATTTAAAATGAATGGAAATAAAAAATATTTATTACATAAATTTATATACGAGTGTTAATTTGGGGTCGATAAAGATGGACTTGTAGTTGACCACTTGGACAGATATCTGCAAAATAACAAATTATCGAACCTGCAAGCTATTACGCAGAGTAAGAATTCTAAACTTGGGAATACATGAAGGTGTAAAATATTCCGAAAGAGAGCGATTAAATCCATAAATATAGAAACAGACCAAAAAATAATTTTTCCATCAATAAATGTAGCAGCTAGATATTTTAGCATTCATCCATAATCGGTACACATTGTCGAAAAATAAAACATACAAATCGGCATATTCAATAAAGTATGACCAAAAACTTATATTTGAATACGTATAGTAACTGTGCATTCTTAACAATAAATACATATTATTTTACTGTATATATAGTTCGACTCTATCAATCTTTCCACAATTACAGTTCCTGACTAATTCTGGGGTCACTGTCCTCAGTTCCGCTGTCATTTATCACAGAATCAAAGAACATGATCTTTTTCAGCTGCATTAAACGATTGTCTATCATTTTCTTCCGTATTCGCGAGACAGTGCACATTTTATCTTTTCGATTGAACGCGCAAGAGGCGTGAATAGCTTTACTTGTTTGTCACCTACAACAGCTAAAGATTCTATCATAGAATTATATATAGATTTTATGAATGTATAGTTGGAAGGTAACGTGAATTTATTCTGAAATTTTCTCTGCTGTAATAATTCAAAGTCATACATATTTTTTTCAAGGTCGAGATTACTAGAAATCTGAATTCCGTCATGCTTTAATTTTTTTAAATAGCAAAAACAATATCAGCAATATTTTCCCTATTCATTATATACATATATATTTATATATTTATTTAAAATAAAAAATAATCAATAAAACATATAATCACAAGACAACACCATATGAACTCGCAGCTTGTCATATAACGTGTTTGTAAGTTCAAAGCATGATGTGTTAGCCCCTAAGTTGCCAACAACATCTTAGTGAGACCAGAGGAAATTCGAAAGACGAAAGACAAACCCCATTTAAACCCTTCGGTTGACCTTTGAAATCCGAGCAGGTCTAGAGGTCAAATATAACGATTGTATGAACATGAACTATATACATATGGTCATGTTGTGTTCATAAACTTATCTCTAAGAACTTAATTCTAAGGATGGCACACAAACCCCATTTTGAACTCCCTGGTTGCCCTTTGACAACCGAGTAAATCCGGAGGTCACATATAACGATTGCATGAACATGAATATATATATATATATATATATATATATATATATATATATATATATATATATATATATATATATATATATATATATATATATATATATATATGCATATGAGTTTTGATTTTTGCGGACGGCACAAACATAAACTTATCCTAATGGATAATTTTCCTACATCCAGCAGACTGAATACACTCACACCAACATAAACCCCGTGAGTGATACAAAAACGTACCACGACACCTGGTGCATGGCGTGTGAGTGTAAACAATCTTTCTGGACTTCGTCCCCACCTTGAAAGAAAAATGGCATTAAATCGCCCAACGTCGTCATTACTGACAGTCACTGGATTCGAACGCGTATCTGCAAGTGCCACAGTCATACGAAGATCCCATTAGACTATTCATTTGTCTTACATAATTCTGTTCAAATAGCTAATATATGTACGAGAATGCTTAGGGAAATAATGTAGGAGCAGTAGATACTGAAAAAATTATAATTATTAAAGAATTGTAGCATGAGTTTGATTTTATTCTCAATCATAATACAAAAAATATGCTATACATAAAATCACATGAAGAAAAATATTTTCCGTCAGATTCATCTACTGGAAGTGGTCGTACCACACAGGGAATTGGTCTTTTTGCTAAGTTTCCTAACAACGTCCTTGCTGATCTTGAACGATTAGAAATTCTGAGTAGAGGAAAACGAGCTGGTAATAATTCCCCAGAAATTATTAATGAAGCAGCAGATATTTGCAAAAGACTATTCACAGGCGGTGTGATGGAGATTAATGTGTATCAATCTCTTTTTAATGAAATCGCCGATGATTATTATAGTGACTAAGTCACGGACTAAGTATGTAATTAAACATAATGACTATTTAATAAAATGATAATGCATAGTACTCAACGTGGACCAACTATGGTCAGGGCAGTTAACTCTCGAATACCGATTTACAGGGCAACCTACGGAGATGGGTTAGGTGATATTGCGCAGGATATATTTAGAAGAATAACCCAAAAGCAATACCAATTGCAAAGCAGCTGGGTATGAAAGCTATTGATGTTATTCGTGAAAAAAGTATAGGTGCTGTTGGTAATGTTGCCAGTAAAACATTCTCGGCGATTAAAGATAGACTAGCACAATTAATACGCAGACCTCAAGCGGTCCGACCTCAGCCGGTACAATTACCTAGCACTAAACTAATGCCCGCAAATATTAGTATAAAAAACCCATAAAAATCAAGTCGCTAATCAAAAACTAGCAGAGTTGGCTGATATACCTTTACCAGAAAAAGAGAAAAATATCACCACCAGTCTCATAGCAGGAAGTGGTCTCACTTATTGAGGTGGTCTTCTTTTTAGGCGATAATAATTATAATAAATATGTTCAAACATATAAGTGATCTTGCATTTGACATGGACGCACCAGTTCTCAAAGATGAGTCTGTACGTGATTATCAGTATTATTCTTATGACACACGAATTTCAAATGAGCGTGGAAGGATTGAACTTCAGGTTCATGATACAAGTAGAGATTTTTTACCCACTGAAGCATTTATTGAAATGGAAGTTGAAATACTAAAAGCATATAATACTGAATACGCCGCTAATGGTAGTGTTGGTTTTGTTAATAATGGTATTATGGCGTTGTTTGATAGCGCTACGTACATGATCGACGGAAAAATATTGAATCAATTCAAAAAAACTTTGACGTTGCTACAACAATACTTGGTCTTGCAAGATACAGGGATGATTATTCAAGATCAGCTGGTCCATCAATTATGTTTGTTAAAGATACTTCTAATTCTTCAGAATATCAACAATATGAAATAGGACAACCAAGAAATTTTGCTAGAAACGCCAATGCGGATGTACAAAGTATGATTATTAATGTGGATTCAGATTTCAACTTAGGATTTATATCACGTCGAGGGATGTTAAAAGGAAATAGAAGATTATTTTCATATGCAATTCCACTGTCACATATCTTTGGATTCTATAGAAATGTCAAAAAGTCATTGTCGGAGCCAGACATACAGTTGTACTAGTACGAAAGGCTAGAGACGATGATGCAATATGGAGACCCACCGGTGATGCTGGTCTTTTATGAGTCATGGGGGTAAATCAATGGTATCATGGCTGACAGTGACCACAGATGCTATCCAGAGTAATATTAACGGTTTATTTACATGGCAAATAACCTCTCATCAAGGTGTTTCTGCACCAAGACACATATTTATTGCATTACAGGATGTTGCACGAGTAAATGATCAAACGCGTAGTATTATGATATTTGACAGTCTTGGTGTTTCTGAGGTTTCATTACGGATCAATGTACATCAAGAATCGTCCGAGGATATATTACTGAATTTCGATCAAAATCATGTAGCACGTGCATATCATAGTTTTATGACGTTTATGGGCCGTGATCAAAATGTTGATACTGGATTACAAATATTACAACTAGATTTTACAACCTTATATCCGATTTATTACTTTCCGCTCGAACATTTAGATTTTCCAATTTATTACTTTCCGCTCGAACATTTAGATTTAGCCAAACAATCGGTAGTCGATATACATTTTGGAGCTAGTGTAACAAGAGGAGCTATTTATAATTACAGAGCAATTGCTGTTATACTTAGCGAAAAATCAATGCTCCTTGAAGGTGTTGGTGGACGAATGAGAGTCATTTATGCCCAAGTAGAAAATATGTAACACGTAATTCGATTACTTATGAATATTATAAATGTCATATAATCACGCTAATGTTACCCTGACTCCTGGTCAGATAAAAAGACTGCAATTGGCATCATATAATAACTGGAATAAAAATATCGTTGAAAAAGGAACAGATGAATGGTTCAAATAAATTATCGTTGACCAAAGGTCAATTCAAAAACTTCAATGAAACAAAAAAAAATCAAATAAAGGCGCCAAACTTAGTCTTTCTGCAGGCGCTATCAAAGATACTTTTAAAACGGGTGGTATATTTCCCCTTCTCGAAGTTATACTAGCATTAATAGTCGCTGCAGCCCCAGCAAAAAAGCAGCTGCATTAGGTGCTGTTGGAACTTTTTCTGGAATGGCATTAAAGAAAGCAACCGGACATGGAAAACAACGAACATCTAGAAAAACGAAAAAGGTCTTAGATTACCAGGAACCCGCCTTCATGGTACGGAAAAGATCTAAGACTTCCAGGGACAGTTTACTGATCTCGCCTATGTCTAATTTTGATTTACTCGATGCTGCTAAAAAGCTAAAAATAAAAAAAACTATAGAGGTGTGTTTATGTGCAATCAATCACCAAAACAACCGAACAATACTGAAACAGGTATTGTTAATCTCGATAAAAACTCTGGACCAGATACCCATTGGGTAGCTTATGCAATTGATCCACGTGGAATTATCTATTTTGATTCGTATGGATTATCGCTACCAAAAGAATTTCTTCATTATGTCAGCAATACTACTGTTCCAATCTGCTATTCTACATTACCAACACAAACATTTACTAATCTACCAATATGTGGTCGAGAAGTACTTAATGTACTTGATGCTATATCCCTATCACCTCCAGGAAAACCACCTCAAAAAGTCGTGCATCAATATACCATGCTGTCACATTTAAACAGACATCAATAAATATAATGGTAAATATTTACGGAAGATCTGCTCGTGGTAAAGATCATCAGCAAGGTGATTTATCTAAATATGCAACCCTCGATCAACTCAGAAATGAGATTGATGATTTATTAAATAGTACAATGGTGGATCAAAATGAAGTGGCTATTTCTCAGGATAAACAAGGACGATTAAAGGCGAGTAATATACAACTACCAGACGTACTTATACGAATTCTTACAGCAGTTGATGGTAATATCGTTACTTTTACTGATCAGGGTAAAATACAAGATTCCGGTAAGTCAGTTAATTATTATGTCAAGAAGATTTGTGATAATTTATTGGAGATGTTATTATGAACAAAAATAAGATTACAGCTCTTGGATATCCAACCGCAGATAATGATGCTGCAACGAGGAAATATGTCGACGATCAAGAATCTAAGAACGTATTAACCAACGGTGGTATAATGCATGCATTTCTCAACATGAATAATAATGGTAATAATAATCTCAGAACACCAGAATCTGAGTTTGATGCTGCTACAAAAAATACGTCGATGATAAAGAAATTCCAATCAGTAATGAAATTGTCACACTCAAAACTGATTTTACCGGTCACGGGAACACGTTTTTGAGTTTTCGCAGAAACGTAAGAAAAATAATAACGAATTTTTTGGAGATCCACCAATTGCTGATATTACACTCGCTGATATTAACACAAAACTGAATGATATTATTAGTGGAATTCCTGGTATTGTTGATAAAACGAGTATAATTAAAATTCCTCACAAGCAGATTAAAAATATTGTCTACGCTGTTGAATCATGGTTTTAAGAGATGAACATTACAAAATAATTCTATTAAACATATTGCAGAAGTTACCGGTGTATATAGATTGTCACTGTTTAGCGGTGAAAAGTTTAGAATATTTATTGCACCACCTTCATTGCGTCATTCGACTGATGTTCTCTCTGGAGTAGTATCTATATTATTAAATAAAAATGTCGAAGAAGAATTTATACTTGAACCTGCAGATAGAAATTGAACAGATGCCTATTATTATTGGTCTCTGAACTTTATAGCTGAAGTACCGCAAATTAGTTATGAAACGTCATAGTATAATGGATCAGATAACTAAGTTATCTATCGACGTTCAACGTCACAGATATAATGAAGCATGTGAATGTTTGACTAAACTAAAAAATACCATCGACCATTATACAGTAAAAGTAAAACAATATCGTAGACGTATTGTTGTTATTGATATAGTTGTTTACTCAGTTTCTGCTATTGTTGCTGGATCCGGATTAATATTATCAGACATTAACAATGACTGCTCCAGCAATTATAACAATTATTGTTTCAACTTCAACGACTATAGCAGGCATTCTTAGTATTATTGCTAAAAGAATAAGTACATGTGCGAATGATAAATTACGTGAGTATATGATAAAATTACACACAGCAGCAACAACCTACTCTAAACTATCTGGGTATATTTCCACGCATTTCAGCGATGGTGAAATATCTGACGAGGAGTTCGCAACGATAATTAAAACCTACGATGAAGCATTCAGAATCCTTAGTGATTCTGGTGACAATAGGCAGAGTAAAATAAAGGGGGAATTAAACAATAATAACAATAATGTCAGCGCCTGAAATTGAGTCCTTGACGACGTCAAGAGAGTTATTACAGAAGAATGGCACTGATACAACTCCTTCAAACACTATCATGATATCAATAAGTTCGACCAATCCTGAATTCAGCGTTAACTTTCTAACTGCAATTCCAGTAAAGGAGATAGCATTAGCTCAGTTACGTGTTTATTATAGCTGGTTTAATATTAGATCAAAACTATTTGGTGGACTACAGCCAAATAATTCATTTGTATTCGCAAATAGGAATAAATCCGATGGAACTCCCGATTGGCAAGTAGTTCGTATTCCAACTGGCAATTATCAGATAGAGCAAAGTAATGAAGAATTCAAGCGCAGAATAAAATCTATTACTGGGAAAGAATCCAAAATAGCAATTACTGTTTACGAACCAACATTGTCGTCGGTGATTGAAATACATTCTCCTGACTATGCTGTAGATATTTATCAGAGTTCGATTAGATCAGTGTTTGGATGGCCTGAAGTTGCACCGGTTTATCAGGTTCCAAGACAGCCGCAGCGATCCGACTTCATCATAGATGTTAATAAATTTATACAACTTCCAGAATATAGAAAAAATATCCATTTATGGAGAGCATTACACTCACTTATCTTAATAATTTATTTTCCAGCATCAACACTTTTTATAACGATGATTTAAAAAAATCAGATAATTGAAGCAATACAACATCTAAATCAAGTTGTAGCAGACTTAGAATATGTAAAGAAGGCTATCGTTGATAGAGAAAAAACATTACATGCGCCGGCAGATAGATTTTCTAGTTCTTATACAGTTAATGAAGATAACCCAATTCAACGTGCAAGCCATAAAAGATTATTTACGACACTATTTCTGAAACATTATGAAATTACAGAAGAAAAACTATCAACATTTATAATATCTGGATTTGACTCCGAGGAGCTAAAAAAAATCAGTTATTGATCTTATTGATGAACACTTTAAAAGAGTATGTAATTCATGAAAAAAATTAATTCCGCCCACAACAGTTCTCAGATATAAAAATGAACCATATGGAACGGGTCGTCATATCTCACCTAATATTATTAATATAACATCCACCATCGCACTGAATCTAGTATGTGATATAATTGACAGTAGTTACCACGTTGACCTCTCTAAGTCTAATCAGGCCCAGCAGGGATATATATTATACTCGTCCAGTATTCAAACAACCCCAGGGTGGCTTATTGTATCTGAGCCAATAAATCAAGTCTACCTGCGTGTACATAATCCATTATTATCAAGAATGAATTTCAGCTTACAAATCAGGATGGAAATATTGTTGATTTAAGAAACAAAACTCTATATATTAATTTATACATACGCTTATAGAGTAAATATTATAATCTGGAGGGGAAAAAATAAACATACTTGAAATTTAGGTAACAAAACTGTGATGGTCTGGATAAAATCTTTGGTTAATTCCCTGACAGTCAGGAACAGCAGGGAAGTTGAAGGACATCAATTGAGTCGCTTTACAAGTAAACAAAATCGTAAAAAAAGTCAATAATTGGATAACAAAACCGAACTAACCTAAACGATTTATAGTACCGGTTCTTAAACATATTTAAATATACTCAGTTAGAGACTTTGGTTTAGCGTTATTGATCTTTTTTAGCCTCTGTAGGAACCTTTATTTTTCGTCAAAAAGGCCTCTACATTTTGTGAGATTCACCTTCCTTGCTGCTAATGCAAGCATTATTTAATGTTGGCAAAATAAAAAAAATAATGTACTAATTCTACCGACATAGGTCATAAGGATAAGAAGTGTGTATTTCTCGAAATATGAGTCTCTCATCAGACGGAATTTCCTCTATAGAGTTTTGCGAGATTCTATTATGCCAAAGGTTAGGTTTGGCAGATCATCAAACATGTTTTTTTTTTCTAAATGGAAGAATTTTAGTCACATCTCAAAATAAAGATTTATCGACTTTTTTGCAAATATTTTTTATGAGGTATTGTTGGCATCGCTTTTTCATTCATTCTTTGGTTCACATCATAACACTTTTCACAGAAAAGGAAATAGATGATAAAACAGATAATTTTGCCTTTATGTGCTTGTATTTCTCGCATACCGACGATAACAATCTTCATAAAGTTAATTAAATTACTCAAGTTTACTCGATACTTTTTTATATGTTTCGTATAATTAGACTGAGCCCATAAAGGCTGTGAGAAACGCATGAATTTGCAGCTTCTGAGGAGTATTTTTTTTGTTTGAACCCCCATCAAATACAGAGGATATATGTTTCTTTGTTTAGTACAAAGAAAAGCATTGTATTTTCACAAATGGCGTAACCGTGAAAAAAATAAACCAAAATGTTTCCACTTCTTAAATATTATAGATATTAATAACAACCGTGCTGTTTCATTTTTATAATTTATATTTTGATTTACATGGATTTTATTATTCATTCTGCAAAGGGTGCATTGTGACATTGATAAGAAAACCTTTTGAAATTTACAATAATATTATGACAGCGACTTTTCGCAAATTAAGCTTCTACGTATTATGCTTCAAACTTTCTTTTCTGTTGAACTAATTATTGTTTTCATACGGAAATGAAAAAAATTATATTATATTCGCTATTTTTGTTAATACATTTCTTCCATGGATTGGGTTTCAGGAGAAAAAATTATAAAAAAAAGTTTGTATCTTTCAGATTTAGGAGCGTAACATCGTTAAGACTTCAGATTTGAAATATTGTTAGTTTACTGGTATGGGTGTTTCTTTCTATATGTTTATTCTGCATCCAAGCTTGACGTTTATAGTCTTATAAATGTACTGGCTTTTTTGGTGACAGACATTGCAAACAACATGTTATTGTCAACTAATTTCTGTTTGCTATCAACACCCGTATATGAGTGAAGTATCCATCGTTTTCTGATACGAGTATAAATTGTATCGAAAGTTAAAATCACTATTCAATTTTATTATATAATTTAATCAAGAGGTTTTTTCCTAAATACGTGTACCGTTTCTATCGTGGAATATAACATGTGTACGATGCTGTATGGACGACATGAAATATCGAATGGCAATAACCCATGTAAATTCACTCACTGACAATGTTTTTAATAATTATAAAACTGTTGCATTCTTTTGCTTGGAGGTTTGCTTTTAGACACTATTGATGGCATTATCATTGATTACTTAAATGTATATTATATGGTCTTCAGCCTTAAAACATTTTAATGTCTGTCTATTCTGATGGGGAGAGACAACGAAGAAGGTAGGAGAGTGAGAAAGAGACGAATAAAAAAGAGGCCCCAATATGGAAATATTAGTAGGAATAACATTTAAAAGGTCATATATATTTCCTAAATGGGAAAAGAAAATGGTCCAAAAGAGAAATTATCACTTTGGCGATATAATTTATTCAACCGCTAATATATTTCAATATCTCATTACCTAATATTTTTAACTTTAAAATACAAAGTGTTAACTCTGCTTCTTCTATTTCAAGCTTCACAGAAAACTCACCGACATCCTTGTCACTATTGAGTGAAATATTGCTTAAATTAGGCCCCTATGTGTTAAACAAAACCGCATACACTTGATGGTGTTTCATACTTATATGCTAATGAGTAAATAAACATTTAAAATCACTATTGTCCCTTAGCCATCCAACACAAACACTGTTATTTGTATTTGCCGTTTTGTTTCACGAAATATTTACAAACCTTATATAGATGCTATCAACTGAAAATTATGTATTTGCTTTTATAAAGGATGTCGTATTATCCGGGTAACATGGTGCACTATCAGGAAACGTGCACATTAAGGGTAAAGTGATTTTTAAATTTAAGTTCTTTTAATTGACAACGCTGCAAAGAGATGAGATTGTTTTTAAAATGCCACCTTAAGATAATAATATACTTACCATGAATTAACTTTACTTGGTTCTCAATAAAAACTGCCTCATTATTGTCATCTATTTCCACAAGGTATCCATTACCATTGTCACTAATTAGGTTGCAGAATGTCTGAAAAAGCAGATATAATAATTATGAATGACCTTGCAATATCAATGTGTGTCATTAAGAGATTTGTAGCGAAGCCATATTTTTAATATACAGGCTATATGATTACAAAAGTTATAGGAATATTGCATGAAAAATATATCATTTTGAAGTCTTGTAATTTTTCAAGAAATATATTTCTCCCACAAATTTGTTATGGGACGATATTCCCAAATCTGGCAGACGATACTGCAGATGGAATGAATAAATTTAAGGGTAAGTAATTATGAAAGACTCTGACTTCGTATGTAAACAATCAATAGAGCGGAAGTCATTTAATATTCATGGATTTAATTTTGTCTCTTCATAAATATACTATGAGACAGGACCCAAAAAGTTACAAAAGATGACGGACGATAAATTAATGGAAAGTAGATTTGCGAGCAACGACTTCACATTTAAACCATCAATGTGCCAACAACAATTCACAGAGAAAACTCTGAAGAATGTAGGGTCACTCAGATTAGTCTTCTTAAAAGGAAGTAATTTGGCGTTTTGAATGGCTGTACAAGTAGTATAGGAAAACCAGGTTTTCAACTCACTTTGTTTTTTTACCCTCCAAACAAGTATAAATTATCCCCCACCCCACCCCCTTTTCTTCCAAAATAAACCAGGTTTTCAACTCACCCTAGAGGAAAACCAGGTTTTCAACTCACTTTGTTTTTTTACCCTCCAAACAAGTATAAATTATAGTCCTAAATTATCCCCCACCCCACCCCTTTTTTGACTCACCCTCCCCCATCTCTTTTTTTCCCACTACTACTACCTGTAAACAGGTATTTTGTAACCAAACAAAACAACAGGTGTTGGAATGCGATAAGCTCTTTACACAGAGGTGACTAATTTGTTAGAACAGCGCATGTGTGGAATACAATTATTCTAAAGACGGCAAACGGGTTTTTACCACAAGATAACAGGATGAAAATTAAACTGTGCATTAGAATGTTTCAGTTAACAAGGTGGAAATTAAACTAGCATTAGAATGAAAATGATATTATTTTAGTTATATTATATCTTAAGTTTAGATAAAATTTTACGTTACTCATATTTTTTATGATATTTTTTTTCATACTTGCTAACCCTCATTGGTAGAATGTCTGTTAACATATTGTCAATAATACGAAATTCACGTAATAAATCATCCATATTATATTTAACTCCTCGTAGGTAAGACCGGATGTGATCAAGTAGTTTCTTATAAGTTTTAATTGATGTTAAACAACCGTGCTTCTTTATCAAAAGTCTTGGTTCTACTTTTTTACACGCTGCTGTAAGTGAAACACCAATACCAGATATAATTAACAAAAAGGGATTTAACGATATCCCACTTGAAATTATACCAGAACTGGTCATTAACAATGGTAGATATGATATTACTCGAAGGATCTTGTTGTAGTATTTATAACATTTTTTCACACACCAAAGTTTTCTATGATAATATTTATAATATTGTATTAATGCGTCCACATCCTGTTCTGAAATATCTTTTGAAATATGATTGAAATCAACTATACTTCTTTTCATTATAATATTAGTTCACATAGTCCTATGTTTGGTTAATCCATAATAAGAGCTGGTTATTCAGCTATAAATTCCAAACACCAGAGAAAATTCGCTAATTGTAAAGTTTTATCAACTGGTTCAAGTACAAATTCTTCTTCAGAATTTTGGTTTATTATTACAGATAATACTCCAGATGAGTCATCATTTGGATGACGAAATGGATATTTGGTAGATATTCTAAACTTTGTACTGCTAAACACTGACAATCTATACATACCAGTAACTTCTGCAGTGTATTTGATAGAATTATTTTGCCTCGTCCATGTACTAGACCCAGATGCAACAGTATACACAATATTTTTAATCTGTTTGTGAGGTATTTTAATCATATTTGTTTTCTCAACAATATTAGGAATTCCACTAATAATATCATTGAGTTTTGTGTTAATATTAGCGAGTGTAATGTCAACATTTGATGGATTTCCAAAAAATTCATCTCTAATTTTGTTTATGCTTCTGCGAAAACTTGAAAATGTGTTCACGTGACTGGTAAAATTATTTTTGAGTGCTGTGATTTCATTAAAAATTAAAGCGTCCCAATCATTGACATATTTTTTAGTGACAGCATCCCCATCCTCAGTTGGGTTTCCAAGATCTGTAATCTTATTTTGTTTCATAACAATATTCCCACTAAATACATCACCATCTTTTTTAACAAAATCATTAACTGACCTACCAGAATCTTGTATATTACCTAGATTGTTAAAAGTAACGATATTATTAGCAATCGCAGCAGTATTTCGTACAACTACATCTGACAGTTTTACATTACTCGTCTTTAATCGTCCTTCTTTGTCCTGGAAAATGACAACTTCATCTGGATCTACGCTGGTAAGATTTAGTAAATTATTGATTTCATTTTTGAGCCGATCAAGAGTTGCATATTTGGATAAGTCACCTTTAAAACGTTTTGTGGATAAATCTTCTAATAGTGTTCCAAATTTTGTATAGTAGCTCATTATTTACTATCCTAGATAAAATTATCAACACTAGTTTAATATTATACAAAATGGCAAAATCGTCGATACTAAACTTTGATACAGAGAGACTAGTGAAGCATAAACATAACAATGAACTTCCTGATTGTCATTATCTTATTGTTGGGCGAACTGGATCGGGGAAAACAAATTTGCTTATGAATTTGCTTCTTGGTGATAATTTTAACTACGACAGAGTTTATATTTACACAATCAATCCACAGCAAGATAAGTATGAGTTATTAAGTGAGTATAATAACAAGCTTCGTGATGATCTTAAAGCTGGTGAAGATTTTTTTATAATTAGGCAGCCAGAAGATCTTATTCCAGTTAATCAACTTGATGCAGATGAACATAAGATAGTAGTTTTTGACGATATTCCTCTAAATAACATAGAGATGAATAAAATAAGATCATATTTCTCACTGTCACGTAACAAACAGTGTAATTCTGTTTATCTCGCTCAAGGATTTTATAATGTTGATAGGTTTATTAGGCGAAATACGGGTTGTTTTATTTTATTTCCAGGACTGGATAATGTTGACGTTAGAAATATTGCAAGCGAGCAATGCGGTGGCGTGACAAAAGATAAGTTTATTGAACTTTACCGTAATGCTACAAAAGATAAATTTAACTTTTTCTTATTTGATAAACTTACAAATGATCCAACTAAAATGTTTCGCTGTTGTATTAACACTTACTTACAATAAAGCGTTTCAATTTTATAAAATTTATAATTATAATAATGGACAAACGAGCAAGATACAGACAACACATAGAAGATCTAAAAAAACTTGCTCAATCTCAGGCATCACTTAAGCAAAAAGTACAAGAAGCGCGACGTGGGCAAGTAACTGCTACAGAAACAACAGCTACAATTTTCAAGCCGGTTACTGAAGCATTATTAGGTAAACAACCTGAAACTAAACCACTGTCAGAAGAAGAACTTAAGCAACTACAGGAAAAAGGTTTGGTTGGAATTGTTAGAGAACAACAGGAAGCAGCTGCTGCAAAACTTGTTACTAGATCTGATGAAGAAAAGAGAAAACTGATTGAGGCACTTACAGCAAATATAGCTGATCCTGCGGCTAGACAAGCAGAAACAGATCGATTGATAAACAATCCGCTGGAACTTGAGCGAAGATTAGCAGAGTTAACAACGCAAGGAATAACAAATATTATAACAAATTTATCAGGAGACATAAAAGATATCAGAGAGGAGCAACAAAGAGTCGGTGATCTTACTGTAAAGTTTATGGAAGTTGGAGATCAAAGACTTCATTTTACAAAAAAAGCAAATGATGAGATAAAAGGTAGTGAATATGATGATTTTTTAAACAAAGAAAATATAAGGGGTATTGATGATATAAGCAAGTGGACTGATGCAGAATATCAAGCATTAATCGATAAATTTAATGTAATATTTAATGACGGAGCTGCTGCTAAAGATGAATTAAACACGGTTACAGAGATTAATAATATGATTCCATTTTATGAAAGAATGAGAAAGGGTGTCATTGCTCTCACGTTTAAAAAAACAGCAGAAAATAGCAGAGCAAAACCTTTTGGTAAAGGGTGGAGTTTTAAAAGAAAATTTGATAAACTCGATAAATCTCGTGTAGAAAAATATAGAAAAGAAAAAACAGGAACTGGTGTAAAAGTATTTACTTCAACTACTGAAATGATAGGTAGATTAATGTTATTAATATCATCAAAGGAAGCTGGGAATGTTAGTGTTGAACTTGATAATGAAATCATTGACATACTTGATCATCTAAGATCGAGTGAATTATTAACATCTAACGAATATGAAACTTTACACCACGACTTAATCGCGGCGACTTAATTTTGTAAAATGATATAATATTAAAGGAATGCAAACAACATTATTACTAAACTCTAGCGAGTCTACAGAAGATAGCGCAAATTTTTCAGTAAATTATATTCCACCTATAGAACTAGATCCTACAAAACAATATGAAATTGGATTAATTTCTTGTACTTGCTGGAATGCTATACCTAACGTGAAAAATGATGTTAACGATGAAATGTATTTTACTATGATTACAACACCTACAATATCTACAACAAAAAAAATAAAAATTCCGCAAGGAGCTTATAATATTGAAGATCTAAACAAGACGATCAAAGAGCTCATAACAAAAGCTAACGGTGTGGCTGATAATTTTGAATTAGCAGCAAATTATAACACATTACGAACTAGGATAACTTTGAAAAATATAGCAATCAATCTTGAACCAAGAGAAAGAAGTATTGCACAACTGTTAGGATTTACTGAAAAAACTTACACTGCACTTGATCAGCCTATTACATATGACAGTGAACTGCCATCAAATATAACAGAAGTAAATACAATATTAGTAAATTGCTCTACTGCTTCTGGCTCTTATACATCAAAAGGTAGCAAAGGTCAAACGATTTACAGTTTCTCACCAGAAGTCCCGCCAGGTTCTCTCATGCAAATAACTCCACGACATATTATCTATTATCCTTTAAACGTTGAAGATCAAATAACAAGTATAAGGATGCAGTTGACAGATCAATCAGGAAAACAGTTACATGTTAGTAATGAAATTGTAACTTATTATTTACATCTACGCGAGCAAAAGTAAAAATTATGCAACATCAAATATAATGAAACAAAGAAAAAAAGTTTATCGAAGAAAAATAGTAGGAGGATTTTTTGGAAATATATTCACTAAAGTTATTAAAAATATTCCAGGACTAGCGCGTAAAGTTGCACCAATTGCTATTGACGCGGGTAAAGCTTTTGCAACTGGGGCTGCATCTGCCGCTGGGACTGCGGTGGGACAAAAAATAGCTAATAAAATAAAAGGAGATCCACCGACTGCATCTGAAATAAAACAAGCTATCTCAGAAATCGCTCCAACAAAAGAAACTCAAAAAGCTATGATAACAACAACAAAAAAATTATTATCACCAAAGGGCGAGCAGATCATACAAAAATTAATATCTAAAGTAACAGTGCCGCAATAAAATTTTATATAATCTAATAAAATAAAATGTCTACTAAAAATTATCTCGAGTTAACAGAAACTTATGACATCGACAACGATGTGACAGAATTCGAGTTTGTTGAGTACCTTGATGAAAATTCTAACGAACCAAATAAAACTGGTATTAGAACCTTTAACACCAGAGACGAAGATGTATTTCTACTGCCACATAAGGCTATGTTAGAAGTTCGTGGTCAGATTATGACAGTAGCCAATCCACCTGCTGCATTTGCAGTTGGAGCAGAAGTAGCTCTTATAAATAACGGTTGGAGTTTATTCAAAAGTGCTAGATATCAACTGGCTAATCAAACTGTAGAAGATATTTCGAGTCACCTACAAGTTGCAAGTACAATTTTAAATATTATTTCGTTTTCCGACGATTACTCGAGATCAACTGCAACTAATATGATGTGGTTTAAAGATACTGGACGGGGTATAGCTGAATCAACAGAATTTTTAAAGAGAGGCGCTATAGTACATGGAGCTAATGCTGATGAAAATACTGTAATTGTGAGAAATTTTCTCATTGCTAATGCTGCTGCACTAGATATTGTCGCACCTGCTGCAGATGCTAATGCAAACGCTACAAGAGTTTCTCTTACAGCAGCTTTTAATAATCTAAATATAACACCACCAGCTGTAGCTGCAGACGGTACTGCGATGTTAAATTTACTTCTTAACACACTTGATGTGAGAAATCCACGCTATAACGAAGGCTTTGCTAGGCGAAGAAAACTTGCAGCAGGATCACGTCAAATTACAATGATGCTTCCGCTAAGCATGATTTTCGGCTTTTGTCGCGATTATGATAAAGTATTTCGCGGAGTAAAACATACTCTTATTTTAGATCGAGCAGACCAAAACGATTGCTTGTTTAGATCTGGAGGGGCTGATGTACAGTTTATCATAAACAAACTTTCTTTGTGGATGCCACGTATAACACCATCAATCACTAAAATGTCAGAACTAAATAACACGCTTGATAAGCATACAAACAGAATTTACTTTAAGCAGCATAAGGTATATCAGACAGCGGTTCCAAATACTACTGACTACACGTGGAGGGTCACAACAACATCAAGCGAACAACTGCCGAGAAATATCTTTGTCGTATTTCAACAACAAGCTCGACGAGGTAACCAACAACAAAATAATGCAGTATTTGATCACTCTGATGTCAGACGAATATACGCTAGATTAAATTCAAAGCAATATCCAGAACGAGCTATCGAGTGTAATTTTGCTGATGATGTTAATAAAAATATTTCTCGACCGTACATGTACCTGCTTGACGCAATACAAAAATATCAAGATGTTGAAGATGGAACTCAAATATCAGTAGAAGAATTTCGTACGCTTTATCCTATATTTCATTTTGATGTTAGTAAACATAACGAGCGAGCTGTAGACAGCACAGCGGATATTGAAATTACCTGGACACTTGGGGCGGTTCCAGTAGCGCCGTTATACGTATACGCATTAGTGATTAGTGATAGATTTATCACGGTAGATTCTATTGGAGGTAAAATGACAGTTCAAGTTTAATCTACAGTTGTTATATAAAATGGCAAAGTATATTGTAAAAGAAGTGTATTTGACTGATGGCCAAGTTAAAAAATTAGTAGCTGCTACTGCAAAGCGAGAACAGGTATCATTAAAAATCAATCCTAATATTTCTGATGGTGTTTTAACAAAATTAATGCTAACAAAAAATCAAGTAAAGAAGTATGATCGTAAAAAAACTTTTGTTTTAAATTTGAGTGCTGCACAAATGACAGCGATGGCAAAAGAAGGTGGTTTTCTTGGTCCGGCATTATCAGTATTAACTAGTACAATAATACCTAAACTTTTGCCGGTGTTGGGAACATTAGGACTAGCAGCAGCGTCTGGAGCAATATCTGGCGCAACGGAGAAAGCAGTCAAAGGTAATGGTATCATTCGTGGAAGTGGAATAAAAAAATTGTAAATTTTATGTAAATAATATATTATAATGCCACAAAAGAAAAAGAAATCACCAACAACAAAAAAAAAGAAAGTAATAAAAACAAAATCACCAACACCAAAGTGCAAATGCATATGCAATCAAACAAAACAAGGAGGAATTATTCCGTTCGCTCCACTTTTGGCGGGACTAGCGGGAAGTCTGCTGCCAAATCTTTTAGGAATCGGACGTGGTCTAACATTACCAGGAACTCGTCGACCCCGTTGAGTAATTTTGATATCATTGATAAGTTAAAAGCGGTTCCTGGATTTCACGGAGTTTATTCTAAAGATGAGCTCTCAGCAATAAAATCACCATCTGCTGTAAGTTCATGTGTTATTAATATACAAGATTTTAATGACGGATCTGGTACGCATTGGGTAGCAGTTTATAATAATAATTATTTTGACTCGTTTGGACTTCCTCCAAGCGATGTAATAAAAAAGTATATGAAAAAAAAATTTACAAAAGTATATTATTCGTCAAATCAACTCCAACCTGTTGGAACGTCTGCTTGTGGATATTATTGTATTATGTTTATCCGACAGATGAGCAGAAATCTTAATTTTTTAAAATTTATTTTACAGTTTGATAAGCAACCTTCTCACGCTAATGATGAGATCGCAATTAATTTTATCTAAACTTATAAGTATAATAATGTCAACATACTGTCTCAAGTGTAAAACTAAAACAGAAGGTATTAATGAAACAACAGAAAAAACAAAAAACAACAGGATAATATTAAAAAGTATTTGTGCAATCTGTGGAAAAAGAAAAAATACATTTTTAAAGAAAACGTCCCCAGCGATAGTATCTCCAGCGACGTCGCTAGGATCTGGTTATCCTAATATTATTTTAGTCGACGACTAAAAATATAGAATGATATGCAACTGTGATTCTGACAGAGATTTGTGTATTGAGCAAAATAAAATTGTCGCATACTGTCAATGTTGTAACAACAGAGAAATAATAGGGTCAGGTATAGATATACATAAACTAATTGGAAAATTGCCAAAACCAAAAGGCGGTTGGACATTGCCAGGGCATCGGTATACTGGTCCGTGGAATCCGCTAGACCAACAACTAGATGAAAACGACAGTCCGTTGCCAGGACAAGAGCCTTACAATCAAGTGGATGCAATAGCAATGCGTCATGATATCTGTTATCGTGATCATGAAAACTCAAAATTAGATTGTGATAAAGTAATGTTAGACGAATTACGTGATATGGAGCCAACAAATCTACGAGAACGTTTTGATAGAAAATTTGTTCAGGGAATAATTGGAGCAAAATATAAACTTGGACTCGGAGAGTCTCGTCAATCACCTCACGATTGGGGAAATAAAGTATACGATGATCTTGCAGTCGAACTACACAAACCTAAAAAAAAAAGTTTCCACGACGTAAAGTTGTCGCTAATGGTGTAGATGATATCTGGGCAATAGATTTGGTGGATGTATCTAATCTAGCTCAGTTTAATGTTGGCGCTGATGGCGCTCCAAAAAGGTATTTGTTTAATGTTATAGATGTTTTTAGCAAATACGCTTTCAGTATACCTGTTTCAGATAAGACAGGAACTTCAATGACCGATGCGCTAAAGCAGATAATAACAAGCACAGAAAGAAAACCAAACAAAATCTGGACTGATCATGGATCTGAGTTTTTTAACAAAAAGTTTGAACAGTTTCTAGAACAAAATAATATAAAAAGGTATGTTACAGGAAATGAGGGTAAAAGCGTTGTTGTTGAGAGATTTAATCGCACGCTAAACGAGAAAATACACAAACATATGACAGCTAAAAACACCAACAGGTACATCGATGACCTTTCTCAAATCGTAAGCGAATATAATAACACGAAACATCGAACCATTAAAATGACACCTAAAAAAGCTGTTAAAAATCCAATATTAGCAAATGAAAACATGTACCGGAGACATAAATTTAAGGTTGGTGATAAAGTTAGAATTTCTTTGATGAAAAAGGTGTTTGCAAAAGGATTTACTCCGAACTGGAGCGAAGAAGTATTTGTGGTTGATAAGGTACTTTTAACATTACCTGTAACATATGTTTTAAAAGATCTGGCAGGGGAACCGATTGTAGGTAGTTTTTATGAACAAGAACTACAGAAAACTGAGCAGGATGTTTTTGTTATCAAGAAAGTAATTAGAAAAAAAGGGGATAAAAGTTTAGTCAAATGGCGTGGGTATAGTGATAAATTTAACAGTTGGATCCCAACCAAGCAGATTATGATATAATGCTATTATAAATTAACTCATACTTTTGTTTGACAGATTTACATTTTACTGGTTTACATAATGATATTAGATACTGCTTACGATCGTTAGAGATCGTCATTAGATTAAAAATTTTAACGAATATGAAATCGAATTTGATATTTTTCTGTCGGCCTGGAATCTTGATATTTAAGAAAGGTTTGATTAACTGCCAGAACAGTTGTTGTTCGGCAACGGTAAAATTAAATTTAATTAGCTGCTTAGCAATGTGATACTTGACATTATACCGTTTAGTTGTTGATCTGCTGTAATTAGATCTGTCAGCAACAGTGACTATTTCACCATCATCAGATTCATTGTTATATAAAATATCATCTTCGCTATAACCAACAGATTTGTCTATAAAATCTTTGGAAAATGTAATACTATGTATGACATCATCACTGACGACCTTATCACTGACGACCTTATCACTAGAATCTTCTTCGTAGAGTTCAGCGAGTCGTTTCATCAAGTCCATTATTATAATATATTTTTATCTAATTTATTATTATAAGATGACCGATGAGATAAAATATCACCAAAAAGTTAATATAGTAAATTATAACGAACTAGCTGAAGCGGTAAGAAAATGTTTGTTGGGTTATAGTGTTGATGTTATTGTAATGCAAGGTGATTCTCATAAAATATTACTAACAGAAGCAGAAAAAAATAAAATTAATGAAAGTGTAGTAACGACTTTAAAATTTAATCACGATGATATCATAGCATTTGCTCATCATTGCTTGACTAAAACCGAATTACAAAATATTATTGATCATCATATCTAAAACCAATCCTAGCATCGTATTCTCTTGAAAAAGTTGATTTTGTTGCTCCATCAGCTATAATTTTTACGACTGCGGGATTTATCTTATAATATTTCGCCGCAGCTGAAATCGATTTGAATTCGATCTCCTCATCCGTTTCGAGGTTTTTTGAAATAACAGGTTTTATTGGGCATCTAAAATTAATACCATTACTATTTTTTCCTTTTCTCACATTTTCCTGTTGCGTTACTATCTCCAGATTTTCCAATCGATTATCAGTTTGTATATTATTGATGTGATTAATAACAAGACCATTGGGTATAGATCCATTGAACACCTCATAAACAAACCTATGACCAAGATAACGAACTTGATTTGTTGATGTTCCTCTAACAGTTACCCTAATATATCCCATATTGCTAATATTACTAAGAACTTTTTTAGTTTTTCTATTTCTAATAATACCGCGATCGTTAGCCTCGTATAAATCAAATACTGGGTGCGGCTGAAACTCATCTTGTAAGGATAAATTTTCAATATTATCATCAGTGACTTTACCATTATAATGATATACACGCTGTCCCTCTGGAATATCATCGCAGAACAACGTGTAAATAAAATCTTTTCTAAATATTGCAATCCTCTCGGCATTATCTCCCTTTACACTAATATTATAACCCGCTGACGTTAATTTGCCAACAGGTATTCTAGTTTTAATGTTAATAACCGAACCAATTACATTTCCAGCGTATAAGTTATACTTTGGGTGAATTTGATAAATCTCTTGCTCACGTGCGCTTGTCAGATTTACTGTCATTATATTATAGGTAATATTTTTTATCTTCAATTAATTTTTAGCGCATGCGCAGTGTGAAAAAATTATCAATTAGATATTACATTATAGTATAATAATGTTAAAATTGCGTGATATAGCTAAGAGAAGCTTTATGGGAGAACCTAATAAAATAGCGACTGCTTTTGCAGGTTTTGATAATAGTTATCAGTTTGATAATCAAATTGTTTTAGTAAATTTTAATGCAACTAATCTTTACCACCTATTACAGACAATTGTAAAACGTGAGCTCGAAAAACATAAAAGTATCAGATTATTTGTGCAATATCATGTTATATTTTCAAAGTTAGTTATAATGGAAGAATTAACTAACAAGGAAATTGCAGAACCTTATATTAACGCAAAATCAAGACGTGTTTTGCTTGGGACTGATATGTTATCACTATCTGATGAAATACACCAAGAAATTGGAAAAAAAATAGAGGAATTTGCTCAATTAGGTTCGGGTTGGAAGTTTGAAATGATCAAAGGAATATTGTTTCACACGATGAAATATAATGTATTACGAGGTAGTTCATACGTCGACCTGCCACCAAAAATAAAAAGTAAAAGATGTTGTATAAACATCAAAAACGTAGATAACAAATGTTTCCAATGGGCTGTTCTTTCCGCACTATTTCCAGCAGAAAAAAACGCTACTCGTGTTGAAAGGTATATCAGTCATGTGTCTAGATTAAATTTTAAAGATATTAACTTTCCAGTGGCAGAAAATCAAATACCAAAATTTGAAAAGCAGAATAATGTTTCAATTAACGTTTTCGGACTAGATGAAAAGGAGGACGTATATCCGAGATATATTTCAGAAAAAGCTTCACAATCAACTATAAATTTACTGTACTACAAAAATCATTATGTTTGGATTAAAAACTTTAACGGACTAGTCGGTAGACAGTACAATAAGGATAAGAACAAAAAGTTCTTTTGTTACCGCTGCTTGCATGGCTGTACAAACAATGAAACATTACAAAAGCATTTGCAGTACTGTAGTGATGTGCAAAGAATAACAATGCCATCTAAAAAAGATAGTGTGTTACAGTTTGTCCATCATAATCACAAACTAAAAATTCCTTTCGTCATATACGCTGATTTCGAATGCCTACTTCAACCTGTACTTGGTGTAGAAAATAATCCTAATCAATCGAGTACAAGAAAAGTTCAAAATCATGTTCCGTGTGGAGTAGCGTATAAGGTAGTTTGTTGTACTGATTCTAGATTATCTAAATCAATCAAATTATATCGTGGTAAAAATCCAGCTGTTTGGCTTCTCAAGCAGTTGATTAATGAAGTTGATAATATATTTACTCATTTGAAAAAAGTAACGCCAATGTTCAAATTAACACCTCAACAAGAATCCAATCACGAGCAAGCAGAAATTTGTCATATTTGTGAAAAAGCTTTTGACGATGATAAAAAAGTACATGACCATTGTCATTTGACTGGACAGTATCGTGGAGCGGCTCATAATCAGTGTAATTTAAAATTTCATGCTCCAGATTTTATTCCAGTTATTCTTCACAATTTTCGAGGATATGATAGCCATATTATAGTAGAAGCTTTTGGTAATCCTGAGATAAAAGCTCATCTAAAACTCGATAACGTCATCAAATGCATCCCAAATAATTTTGAAAAGTACATGTCAGTTACGCTAGGTAAATTACGTTTTATTGACAGCCTGCAGTTTATGGCAGCCTCGTTAGATGAGTTAGTGAAAGGTTGTAGTAAATTTGATAACCTAAGAGACTGTTTTGGAGATAAATTTAATCTACTAGCTAAAAAAGGAGTTTTTCCATACGAATACCTCGACGATTGGAGTAAATTTGATGAAATATCTTTACCTGACAAAGACAAATTTTACTCACAACTTAAAAACGAAAATATAACCGATGACGAGTACAGGTATGCACAAGATATCTGGAAAGAGTTTGATTGTAAGACTTTTGGTGATTATCATGATTTGTACTTGAAAACTGACGTGTTATTATTAGCAGATGTTTTTGAAAGTTTTCGTGAAGTGAGTTATAATAATTATGGACTAGATCCTTGCTGGTATTATTCTGCCCCTGGGTTGTCATGGGATGCTTTGCTAAAGTTTAGTAAGGTAAGGTTAGAATTACTGACAGATGTGGATATGTTCAATTTTATCGAAAAAGGTATCCGAGGTGGTATTAGCGTGATAACAAAAAAATATGCTGAAACAAACAACAAATACCTGAAACAGTATAACCCTGACCTTCCTTCGAAGTATATAATTTATCTAGATTGTAATAATCTTTATGGTGGTTCGATGGCAAAACCAATGCCTTTTAGCGGATTTCATTGGATCACGGTTGATCGATTTCTATCAGAGACAGAAAAAAAGATACCCGATGATGTTTCCTATTTCGTTGAAGTTGATCTTGATTATCCAAATTCGCTACACAAATTACATAATGATTACCCTTTCTGTGCGGAATCGATGGTAATAGATTATAGTTTGTTATCAAAAGAACAACAAGCGTTAGCATCACCAAGGCAACATTCCATGGTCAAGAAACTAGTACCAAATTTACTTGATAAGAAAAATTACGTTTTGCATTACAAAGTTTTAAAACAAGCAGTCGATGCTGGTCTTGTGTTGAGAAAAGTTCATCGTGTACTAAAATTTAATCAGTCGCCGTGGATGAGAGGTTACATTAACTCGAACACTTCAAGAAGAGCTGTAGCGAAAACAGAGTTTGAGAAAAACTTCTTTAAACTGATGAACAATTCCGTTTTTGGTAAGACGATGGAGAATATTAGGAAACGCGTAAATATTGAAATAGTTAATGATGTCAATCGCAGAAACAAACTTGTGTCAGACGATGATTTTGTGAGCATGAAAATATTTAATGAAAATCTTGTTGCGATACAAAGAAGAAAAACAAATCTAAAACTAAACAAGCCGATCTATGTTGGAGCTGCAGTGTTAGATTTATCAAAGTGGATGATGTACGATTTTCATTACACTTTTGTTAAAAATCAGTGGCCGGCTAGTAGATTATTGTTTACTGATACTGATTCACTCGTATATGAAATCGAATGTGAGGACATCTATCAGGATATGTATAATAATCGACATCTGTTTGATCTTTCCGATTATCCACGTGACAGTAAATTTCATGACGACACAAATAAAAAGGTTATTGGTAAGTTTAAAGATGAAATGAACTCGAGCGCTATCAAATACTTTATCGGATTACGTAGTAAAATGTATGCCGTATTGTTAGATAATAATAAAATAACGAAAAAAGCCAAAGGTCTACCTCGTGATTTTGTTAAAAAGTTTATGAAATTTGATGACTACAGGTATGCGCTTGATGGTGGTGTTAGTTTTATGAGAGCTATGGCAATTCGAACTAATCATCATAAACTCGAAACAGATGTCATTATCAAACGTGGATTGTATAATTTTGATGACAAACGCTATTGTGAAAATGGGGTAGATACATTTGCCCTTGGGTATTGTTATGATGATAGATCTATACTCAACATTATCTTTTCCAACTGAAATTTTATCTAAACTTATAAAATAATGTTTGAAAATTTGACAATGACAAATAGCTACAATAGTAACATCAAATATCTAATGATGGACGGTAAACAATTGACAGTTGAATTTAATAATGAAACATCAGGTATATGTTTTAATGGAACATGTGACAAGTTAAAACTTTCGCTCATCAGATCTGATGACAGCATGTATTTCAATTATCTCGAACAATTGTATCAAAAGTTGCTAACGGAATTTAAAAACTTTCACAGCCCCATTAGCCAACAAAACTATACTAAACTCACAATTGATCTCGATCGGTCAAAGGTATATTTTATCAACAAAAAATATCCTCTGAACAAACCAGAAATGAAAGATCTGTTTGAGTCCCGTCGCTGTGTGAGTGGTAAAGTAAAATTTAGTATCTATAGTCGTGATAGTGAAATATTTTTAATATCAACAGTTGAAACATTAATCATTGGTAACGAGATATAAAATAATATCATTTTCATTCTAATGCTAGTTTAATTTCCACCTTGTTAACTGAAACGTTCTAATACACAGTTTAATTTTCATCCTGTTATCTTGTGGTAAAAACCCGTTTGCCGTCTTTAGAATAATTGTATTCCACACATGCGCTGTTCTAACAAATTAGTCACCTCTGTGTAAAGAGCTTATCGCATTCCAACACCTGTTGTTTTGTTTGGTTACAAAATACCTGTTTACATAGTAGTAGTAGGGGAAAAAAAGAGGTGCGAGAGGGTGAGTCAAAACCCTGTTTTATTTTGGAAAAAAGGGGGTGGGGTGGAGGATAATTTAGGACTATAATTTATACTTGTTTGGAGGGTAAAAAAACAAAGTGAGTTGAAAACCTGGTTTTCCTCTAGGGTGAGTTGAAAACCTGGTTTATTTTGGAAGAAAAGGGGGTGGGGTGGGGGATAATTTATACTTGTTTGGAGGGTAAAAAAACAAAGTGAGTTGAAAACCTGGTTTTCCTATACTACTGTACATTCAAAACTGTTCTTCGTAGCATTTGACTATTAGTTTATTAGTCTAATAAAGTACATGTTTTATAGTGCTAAGGGGGTAGTTTTAATCATTTCTCTTCCATTTATATTTATGAGAAGAACTTGAGTATTTTTGTCAGGTCGGCTTTTCATCCCAACATTTCAGGTGATACTTCTTGCATGACTTACGTAAGCATCTTCCCAGGATACGCGATCCCGACTAATATGGTAACAAGAACTGCCGTGACGAACCCAACCTTGCTGGCAGTCACCGTACACCCAAGAGACACCTGTTGGTTTAGAATACAATAAATTGGTAAAACTCTAAAATTATCCTCGACAATCTGAGGACACATCATACCTGCAATAAAAAGATAGTTGTATGCTATATTAAGATATTTGAATGGCATTATGCTTATGACATCTTAACTATATCCCAGTGCAATTTGGATGCGTTATTGTAATCTAATAATAAAATTTCACTGACAAAGGTTGTTGAGGAATATTACTTCCAAACTCTTAAAAAGGACAAAAGTTTACACTGACGCTGTTATATCAAATACAAATAAAAAACATATAATGCTAAGAATTTAGTAAAACAATCTATTTTGCAAGGGTTTATATATCTGAACATAAATTTTCATAACAATAAAATAAAATTCCAGTGTAAGCAAGAACGGGTTAATCCGATTGCTTTCTGGAAATGACCGCCACTTACTACTGATGGTGCTGACACGCAAATGGGAACAGTTTGTTTCGCCCATTGACTGGTTAGATCATTAGTCGTTGTCATGTCAAATCGTTTCAATAATACCTACCTGCGATGTCACATTTATGCAAACATAATTGTTACGTTCAAGCAGTTGTTATGTTGCATGTTGATTGAAACAAAAACCAATGTTTAGAAATATGCAAACATAAAAATTTACATGGCTTATGAAGTTTAGTTTTACAAGAACTGGGGACTTTCAAAGCAGTATAATGTTTATGACGTTTTACAAATATTATTAAAACAAAAACTAATTATTTTTGCAAAACTGCTTATCAAAAACACTTAAAACTTCCACGTGAAACGGACTTATTATGCAAAATTTAGTACGTGCATACTTGATATTCGTAATGACCATCGTTGCATTTTCCAACAGATAATACGAGTCGTCAAAATAATAAAAATTTCAATGCAACTCACAACCCCGATAACAAAAAAATCACAATTTGATAAGAATGTTTCCTGTCAACTTGTACGTCTGTGCGTAATGTGAGCTCTGATTGACATATATATATAGTTATCATGTTATATATACATTATATAAGCTTTATTTAATTTTTAACACTCATTGACACAATTTCATACGACTTAAAAAGTCATCAGGTGCAAAGCAAATGACAAATTATGGGAAAATGGTGATCCTTAATTGTATTTTCGTACAATTTAGATTTCTGTATACTGTGAGTATGTCAATGTTTGAATTCATAAGTTTTGAGCTTACGCTCACAAATGCCTGTATACATTAAATTTTTTGACAAATATTTTACACTAGTGACTATAGTACTGCGAACAATGTAACCTCGTTCTAAAAATGTATAGACAGCACCTGATGACTTTTTAAGCCTATGAAATTGTGTCAATGAGTGTTAAAAATTAAATAAAGCTTTTACAATTATTTGCCTGTTGTACGCTGTAAAGAGGAATTACGTTTTAATTATTTTTAAAGGTTAATTGTGTTTCAGATTATTCAAATACCTGTGTATTTTATGTAGCAAACTGCGTTATTGTGTGGTAAATGATATGACACAGATGTATTAAATGAATTTAGTACAGAAGTTTGTTGAAGATGTACTAATAGATAAAAAAAAAACTTGACTTTCTAAAAGAATGTTGTTTTTGCCACAAATTATTGCCTAATAATTTTACATTTATTTCTCCTTGACATCAATACATAAATATTCATATCTTAAAACACCATCAACAGGACCTACTTTAATAGCAAATTAGTTATATATAAATGGATGATGTTAATATATAGCTATCAAACACAATAAACTGAAAAAATGATTATATGCACGGCAACGAAACCTATCTACAATTTCATTCATATATAATGAACAAATATCTTTCTCCACACAATTCAACAGATAACTGGCTAATTGTAAAGATATTTTATTCTTGTAAGCATGTCTTAAAGTCTATTGCATGTCTTTCATTACAATAAAACAAGGATTTAGTTAACATTAGTGCCTCATCTACATTAAGATGCTTGATAACATGTAAAACCGAAAAGAATTTACATAACCTATGGCTATACAACATTAAATTGAAATGATACTACTATTGAATAATTACTCTTTACAAAGATTGAATAATTACTCTATCTTCACATATACTAATTTTGTAGTACCATTTGATACAAATACAAATGATTCGGACCTATGAAAACAGGGCACTATAAATATTTACTTTCATATGTATACACCATGTCATCGATGTCAGTATAGGCATGACGTTAGTGAGAGACAAATATAATGAAGCGGTAATTACTCAAAAGGGTCTCATATTGGCAATTAAACAGTATGCAAGTTGTTCATATATGCCTTTGCTGTAAATATATATATATATATATATATATATATATATATATATATATATATATATATATATATATATATATATATATATATATATATAAAGAATACAAATCATATGGCGAATAACAACCCTCTCAAGCGTACTGGATCCACCAAGGGATCACGTTTGTCAGGTATTAATTAAAATAGATGCAATAAACTGACGACGAACAGTACGAAACTAGCAACTAACTAGCCTAAGCGCTTTCGACTCTTAATGAGTCTTTTTCAAAGGCAAATACAAAACATAGTTACGACAAACAAATAAACACAAAAACGTTGCGTTTGTAAACCTCTACATTTCTATCTTCACATGTGCTAAAACTATAAATACAACCAGCTTGTATAGACTAGTTGCGGAAACTGAAAACGTTGTATAATTCCCTAAAAGTCTACAAGCCAAAGCGACATCTATTTTTACTTTGTGTACATATGTAACGCAGATTATATCCCGGATATTTGGTTCTATACCGGTTATTCTTATAGTAAAAATTAAAGGATAAGAAGATTTAGAAAATGTTAAATTCTACTAGTGCATAGTTTTCATTTTCTAGTCTTCTTGGTTTAGACCGCTTGGTTTCAATGTTCTAAGGCGGCGTATCCAGTATGATTCCTTTTCCTTCCTGGTTTCGGAACTCCAGCTGTGGTTGTTGGCAATAGCGATAAGTATTATATCACTGAAAGTGTGGCCAGGGGAGGAGAAGTGTTCTGCGACCGGGCTTCTGTACAGCTTTTTTGTCATCCAATCAGATCTATGAAGGTTTATCCTTATGTGTAGCTTTTCAGTTTCTCCCACGTACTGAAGGCCACAGATCTTACATGTGATGAGATAAATCACATTCTCTGTTTTGCACGTTTTATTTGGACCATGTATGTTTAGTTTTTCTTTAGTCACTGTGCTAGTGAATGTCTTGGTCTCTATCATATGTTGACAGGTTTTGCATCTTTTATCGCCACAGGGTCCAGATTGACTAGGTTGGTTTTGACTAGCGATTGTTGTTAGCTTGGCCCTGACTAGGATGTCCTTTAGGTTTTTTGGTCTTCGGTAAGCTACTACAGGTTTGTTCGGAAGTATTAGGTTTAGTATGTCTGACGATTGCACGGTTGGCCAGTGGTTTGCGATGATTTTACCTACTTTGGGATTGTCTGGGTGATAGGTCAGAATAAATGAAAGATTCCTACGATGAAAGATTCCTAGAAAGGTCTGAAGAGCTGGCTAAACATTTAATTTACCGAGGCTACGACAAAGACCTGATTGCGGAGGCAATCCAAAGGGCCAAACAAACAAACCGTGATGACCTACTCAGATATGGACAGAAAGAAAAGGTTGATAGGATACCATTTATTCTGACCTATCACCCAGACAATCCCAAAGTAGGTAAAATCATCGCAAACCACTGGCCAACCGTGCAATCGTCAGACATACTAAACCTAATACTTCCGAACAAACCTGTAGTAGCTTACCGGAGACCAAAAAACCTAAAGGACATCCTAGTCAGGGCCAAGCTAACAACAATCGCTAGTCAAAACCAACCTAGTCAATCTGGACCCTGTGGCGATAAAAGATGCAAAACCTGTCAACATATGATAGAGACCAAGACATTCACTAGCACAGTGACTAAAGAAAAACTAAACATACATGGTCCAAACAAAACGTGCAAAACAGAGAATGTGATTTATCTCATCACATGTAAGATCTGTGGCCTTCAGTACGTGGGAGAAACTGAAAAGCTACACATAAGGATAAACCTTCATAGATCTGATTGGATGACAAAAAAGCTGTACAGAAGCCCGGTCGCAGAACACTTCTCCTCCCCTGGCCACACTTTCAGTGATATAATACTTATCGCTATTGCCAACAACCACAGCTGGAGTTCCGAAACCAGGAAGGAAAAGGAATCATACTGGATACGCCGCCTTAGAACATTGAAACCAAGCGGTCTAAACCAAGAAGACTAGAAAATGAAAACTATGCACTAGTAGAATTTAACATTTTCTAAATCTTCTTATCCTTCAATTTTTACTATAAGAATAACCGGTATAGAACCAAATATCCGGGATATAATCTGCGTTACATATGTACACAAAGTAAAAATAGATGTCGCTTTGGCTTGTAGACTTTTAGGGAATTATACAACGTTTTCAGTTTCCGCAACTAGTCTATACAAGCTGGTTGTATTTATAGTTTTAGCACATGTGAAGATAGAAATGTAGAGGTTTACAAACGCAACGTTTTTGTGTTTATTTGTTTGTCGTAACTATGTTTTGTATTTGCCTTTGAAAAAGACTCATTAAGAGTCGAAAGCGCTTAGGCTAGTTAGTTGCTAGTTTCGTACTGTTCGTCGTCAGTTTATTGCATCTATATATATATATATATATATATATATATATATATATATATATATATATATATATATATATATATATATATATATATATAAACTCTTCTACCGATACACGATTAAACACAATAAAGATTGTTTATTACGTTCTCGCTAACATCGTTTTGTCTGTTAGAACGTTTGAGTTGAATTTTCCTGGACAAATTCATAATTACTATTTTTTTCAAAAGGCTGATTTATAACATGCATTAGTCTCTTTGTATAATTAGTTATAACTTTTAATTTTTAAGATCCAACTGAGAAAGTTATTTCAATTATAACTTTCAATCACCAAACGGCTGAAGTCAAACAAACAGTTCTGAGCTTTTACATAACAAGGAAATAACAACAAAGACGCATAGTTAAAAAAAAAAGTGGTAATCATAATTCGGGTGGAAGGGTAGAGTATTGTAATTTGGCCCATGGTAAATTTCTTAATTTAAGGCTATGGTGTGACTTTTTCAGAAATTATTGTGTACTAATTAAAGATATGGATATATTTGTGAACTAGGTATTTCGGGCTTGTGTTGTTCTTGAAATTGATGTCAGGCATGTACACCTTCCATAGTTACTCTACAATATGTTGATAGTGAAATACCAATAGTTGGCTAGGAAGAAGAGCTAGCCTCCCATAGCAGTAAACATGTGGGTTTGGGGCAAGAAGAATATATCAAAACGGCTTGGATGACAACTATTTTCAACTGCATCAGCCTGTTTAGTACACACTGTTTTGCAGAATTGTTATATAGGAAAAGGGCTTGTGTTTGCACTGTGAGCACCACATGGTGTCAAAAATGACATTCGGACATGAAAATTGCAGGTATAAATTTGGGGTTGGGGTGCATAAACTTCTTCTGCTATGAACTGCCACTGACTTCTCTGTTCAAGTGGATACTATTTTCATAGTTTTGTTTTCATATAGGTATCTCACTTGTGTATTTGATTTTTTTATGATTTTTTTTGTACTAGGTCACTAATTGCGGCATTAAATTTGTGCATAAAACTGACCCCTTTCCCCTCAGTCATATTTATTATTTACAGAATGGCTTAGAATAGACGACATACAGCAAAGGCATGGCAATCATGCCTCATCATTTATAATTGGTAGATTCACTCTCTGCTGATTCGATGAAATGTCTTATTTCGTACCTTTTTAGCTAAATAATTAAAAACATCCTTAGCTTCCTTTCGATACCTGTATGTTGAAAAACTGATTATAGCTTGAAGCTGGTCTCGTTGGTGTTCGTTTTCTACTCTGGCTGTCGTGAATATTTATGCAAAGTAACCGACCAGAAACTAAAGAGAAACCTCTTTAGACATAAAGCTACAAATAAAAATACGAGGAATAGCAGTCAAAGTACAGATGATATCCTGCAAGGCTTGACACCCACCCCAAAAAGAAAAATAAATACTAAGGGAGAAATGAATGTAACCTCCACACTTAATATAATGCATGGAGTGATGTTTCCACAAATGTCTCCACAGATTAAGTTGATAAGTGCTTTGTTAAAGAATGGCTTAATAAGCAAACAGATGTCATTACCAGTGATAGCGATGCTGATGTTCCTTATCTGTTGCGTGACGTATTCTTTGATCCGGTAATAATAAAGATGTTAATTTCTTAAATCATGTTAATTCTGACCGTGACGCTGTAATACTTGTGTTATCAAAAATTTAAATGTATATTTGTTGTACGACTAAAATTGTGATTTCCAGGAAGCATGCAAGCTATTGGAAAATACTATTTAAAAAAGTGATTTGTATGATTCACCGGCTGGTATATGTCCACGTATGTTGACACTTTCATCAGATAGTAAAGCGTACAGTCATATCATTTCCTTTTGCATTATCACATGTGTACATTTCTTGTAAATTGTATTATTATTATGACATACGAGTTCTGACAGAAGCATAATTGTATAGATTTTTAGGGCAAACATCCTAGTCCCCTGTTCAACATCATAAACAACGATGCTTGCTATCAGAAACCCAACGTTTTACACTACAATGTAACCCATAGTAAATGGATATGACCATAGAAAAGTTGTACCAACCTGCTCCAAATAGGGTCAAAAGTGGCAGAAACGACATCATTTTTAAAGATTTACTTTAATGTGGGATATCCCCCAAACAGATGTTGACGCTTGCTTGGGTTGTCCTCATAGGCAATATAGTTGTTCAATACTTATATCATAATCTGACCGATTTTAAATGTCAAAGATTATCTGTTGCGTGCTAGATTCTGGTTGATAGAAAAGACCTTTAATCTACATGAAACATGAGAAAGGCTAAAAATGGCGATTTACGTAGTCGTCTGATTGTCTTCATGTACATGTATATATTGACTAACTGTCTGTATGCCCATAATCATGCCATAAAGTGGCTTCCCTTTCAGCATACAACTCAATCTCATAAAGAGTTTAATAGACTGTAAAGCCATACGTGGTTTGCCTCCTGATTATCTTAAATGTAACTTTAACTTTTTTATAAAAAATGTGCACGTATATTAAATTGGATCCATCTCAAACAACAAGTTATATTTACCTAAAGCAAATTCAGAACTTTCTAAGAAGCGTTTGGCTTTCTAGAGCCAAACTATGAAATTTCATGCAACCTTATAAAAAGTCAGCTGACTCGTGCCAAGCTTTTAAAATGCTTCTTAGTCAACATCTACTAATAACAATCATTTGTATGATTTTGTTTAATTCAGTGCTACTACCGTTTACAAAAGCAATCATTTCCTCGCCAATAATATTTACACACACACGCGTGTGTGTGTGTGTGTGTGTGTGTGTGTGTGTGTGTGTGATTTTTGAAGACATCATGGAAGAATGGTCAGTTGACCAAACGAGTTTCTTTAATTATTTTCATTATTATTTTCATTATTTTTATTATTATTATTATTATTATTATTATTATTATTATTATTATTATTATTATTATTATTATTATTATTATTTATACGAAGCCTGAATCTTAAAGTCTCCAGGTATTCGTCTGTACTTCAACGTTTGATAGAGAATTAAGTACACAAGCGAGAGCATGTGTCTAGACTGATGAACTCGCACCATGTGAGATATAAAAGCAATAGAAAGGTTAAAGAGAGGCTCGTACTGTAAAAGTTTCAAATATTTGCCACTTAACAGTGTGAAAGACGTTTATAGATGTCGTTCCTGTTGCTTGTAGCAGTTTTAGGAGTGGGTATGTATTGTTTAACTTCCTCCTAGAAAAATATATTTTTATGAACAGGAATTATATCTGATTCATCAATATAAAATGAACTTTTTAAAACAACAATGAAAACATGCCATCAACTGACTTTATATCTTCGCCGTCATTTATGCAAATAGAAGCCAGGACACCATCATACAAAAGAGAGGAGAGAATGTGCTAAATGAATAAATAAACGCGGTGCAATATTCATGTCAACTCTGCCTTTATAAAAGAAACGAGATTTTTCATATGTCAATTATGTAAAGTCATACATAAATGCTAGAAAAATCTATCGTTAGATATTTCGAGCTCAACATTGTGTTCCGAAAGAATTACGCACAATATTTCAGCATTCATCATGTAATACAAATTTATTTTAGATTGTCTTAATCACATACGAATATCAAACAATACTGAGTTAAATAAGTTATAAAGAAATCATGTCAGGTAGGTCAGCATGTATGCGTGCTTGTGTGCATCCTTTTTTTGACTGGATGTCAATCTTTCTATCCGGAGAGATGGACCTGTGAAATGTGGGTTCGGGGATTTTTTTCATCTAATAACGACATCTGCTCCGACCATAGTTGTTTCATTTATAGCATGTATCTTATTTGTAGCAACCATTCTAAATCTTTCAGAGTTAATATAGGACCTGTTCAGCCTTATGCTTTGTATTTATAACTGTTATTTTTTCATGTCAACATTTTTTACAGCTTCCCAGAAGATCGCGGGGGACTGCCTAAATGGCTGGTTACATCACGGTCACTCCTGTTATCACATCAGTCGGGATCGTGTAACTTGGGCTGATGCATATGTACGTCTGTCTAAACATGTTTTGTACTGAATTTAAAACTTTAACACTTGTATACAAACACAGACACGCGCGCAGTGTGGTTAAATTATATTTATATATCCAGAAAATAATTTCGATCTAAATGTTAAAGGCAACGTACCAATAGTCGTGTTTATTGCACGAAAATCCAAAACATGCCTTTCCATTCAGTGTGATCTTTCTAGATCCTCAACTACCTGTTTGATCTTCTCTAACTTAGACACATTAATATCCGCCTAATCTGAGTAATGTGTAATACCTTATATAATTCCAAAAAGTCTTCAAATTCTTACTCATTTCAGAAACTATGCACTATTATAGGTGACGGTGCGAATGGACGTCTTGTGGAGATAGAAGACTCTGCAGAGGAATATTTCATCGAGCATCAAGTACAGCTGATGAATGGTATATTTTGTATCTCACACCTCAGTCATTGTTTTACTATTTGTTACTATATGTTTTTTTTCTGTACAAGCAAAGAGCGATGTATGCATATATATATATATATATATATATATATATATATATATATATATATATATATATATATATATATATATATATATATATATACATGTGTGTGTATGTGTGTGTGTGCAAAAAACTAACAATGAACAGTGAAAAACTAGTATCTAACTAGCCTCTATATGTATGTGTGTTTTGTCAGTTTTATTTATGCCAGAACAGTTAATATAATCAGAAATTTTTTTAATCATTCTCAATCTAAGAGAATATCGATATATAACATGACACCGTTAGATTTGATAATTACTTTTATTGCAATCGCTGATCGGTATCTTTTAGACATCCTGCAGATAGTGACTATTTGGAGAAATTGATTTCGTGAAATATTTTGTGCTTAAAGTACACATAGTACTTTGCACTGAAGTTTGAAAAATTGCTCATAGTAATGTTATGATAAAAAATGTCAAATCTTATTATGAAAAGTTGTTGTTGTTGTATCATAACCTTTTTCTCATTCCCTGCTATGAGAAATACTCGTAACTTTAAGAGATGCCTTTGACCATGATTAGAGAGAAAGAAAGTTCGACTCTCTTAAAAATAATGGTGACACGCATAACAATGTAGATACGGCTGCATCATGGGGAAGCTGTGGCAATTCAAGAGGAACGGGATGCAGTAACAAGATAAGCGAAGTCTTTCTGATTCTGGAACGAACGAACTCTATTTATATAATTAATATAGGTAGATATATAATGCTACATTCTAGAGATGCAATTTATAAACCTTTATATTGAAAAATACATAAAATACATATTTAATACTTTTCCTTCGAGCTTATAAACTTCTTATATTCGTGTAGTTTCTGCATTTTAGAATAAAGTACAGATAATAAGATCTGGATTAAATCGAAAAGTATAAAATAGTTGCGATTAAAGCAGCAATCTTTTCAAAGAGGTATATTTTACTTAATTTAAGACGAAATGCTAATTTCGAATATATTACTAAATATTATTTATTTATTGCTTAAAGAATATTTTATTCCCAATTTAAATCTTAGTTTGAAGCTAGTAGCAAATTAATCTATTTACCATAATATAAATACAATAAATAAAATTCTTAAAAATAGTTAAACATTCTGTTACATTATAATATTAAAAATGCAAAGAGAACTCATAAGAATATTGCAAAACTAGGCAGGTTACAACATAAATATTTAACTTTAGAAGTACTTATTATTTAAGGAATTTACGAAAACAAACTATTCTTACCTGCAAGAAGATAAACGAAGCCTTTCTGATTCTGGAACGAACGAACTAATTATACAGGAAGCCCAGTAATATTTATACTGGTCTAAGCAAGTTGCTGACAAAATTTGGTAATACGCTAGTACCTAAGTGTATAGTCCCAAACCAAAAGGAGGTTCCAGTCTATCCTAATGGAAGCGAGTGTGTTCGTTACATCATAATCCACCTAATCAGCATTTTATTCGTCTCCGGAAAACGGTTTAATCATAGTTTACTCATTAAAGAATGTTCAAAATTTCGCCACTAAGTACTGTTGTGCTGACTTAACATACAATGTATAATTCGAGGGGAATTTGTAATTGCTTGTAAGGGCGCAAATAGCATGTAGTTGTACTATGAAATAAACAAAGTTAATCTCAGTATATTTAAGTAGAAATAACTTCCAATATAATAAAATGGAAAATTAATCCAATGCAAAATTAGTTTAAATACAGTATAGAGAAAATTTTAATGTAATTCAAAAATTTTGTTCTAATAGTAATATTCAGAAAAACTTCAAAATAGGCCGAATTAGATTAAGTTCGTTATAGGAGTGAAAATGAAATAATATGAATAAACCAAGTACACTTAAGAAGAAAATTATTGATTTCAATTACACGGATATCTGCTAGGCTGTTTTAAATTTATTTTTTTCCGCTACTCATTTTTTTGTAGCTGACATATAATATAAGGCTTCGGATCATCGAAGTATGTCTTTGTCTGTTTTTATAATGCTTACCAAATCATTCAACTTCTTTCACTCATATTTAAATTTTTTCTTTCATTAAAATATATTTTCCTATATCTCGTCTTTTGCACGTGTTCAGCTGTGTGTGTATGTGGCTTGGATTTTTAAAGCAGCTGTAACAAATTTTCAGTCATGTCATTACGAAAAGGAAGTTTATAACAATGTCTAGCACTGGGGCATCATGCGGCACATATCTAGCATGATGTCCAACCAGGTGACATTATCCTGGCACCAGGCAGACCAGTCCTAACATTAAGCCCTTAATGCTGAGCGCCTAGTAAAAGCATGTGTTCAAGTTAATTTCTCAATGAATAATTTCGCAAGAATATGATGTTTCACACATTAATCTATCAACGTATCTATACTAAACTATTACTTCCCTATATTAATAATTGTAAGTACTTACAAAATGTTATTTATATGGCTTAAGGGCCTCATTCCTATCCTATTGGCCAGCATACCGAGTTAATACGTCATTCATATTGTTTGCAGGTTTGTTTTAAATCGTACGCTTTGTAACATGAGGCATATATCACATTGAAAGCTACTTTTTAAATGTTCTCTTTCTGGTCAAGTTCGAAATAAAAATGGAGGAAAGTTGTAAGAAAGTGCCCGGAATACTAAATCTAATACATACCAATGCAACGGAAAACCTTGATGACGAAGACTTTGTCATGTAGTATTGTCATGGTGCAGATCAAGTATCATCCATACATCGCCTCAAGTTACTACCTTCAAGAATAATACAAGCATACATGACAACAAAGCAGATTTGATGGATGCATGATCATTATTGCCAACATCTTCACTCCCAATGTCAAGGTCACGACACAACACTTCCAATGTCAATGTCACGACACTACACTCCCAATATCATCAACATGTCATCACATTCCTCTATTGATAGGAAAACCAAAATTATCTGAACCTTCCACACCCTCAAAGATGTATAAATTTTTATATCTAATTGCTCGACAAGGCGGTCTCAAAGTAACAAACAATAATTTGTTTTACGACAGATTAAAAGTTATGACTTTCTTGCAGACCATTTCTGGATCGGAGCTACAGATGTGATGAATGAGGGCAATTTCGTCTGGATGACCAGTAAAAAAGTAGTAACAACAGCCAACTGGGGTCCAGGGCAACCCGATAATTATGATATGGGCGAAAACTGCTGTCTCATTTGGAATTTTGGTAAATGGGACGATGGCATATGCTCTATCACATTACGATACATATGCGAATCATCTGAAGGGTAAACAAATTTTGATTCTGGAATATATTTAGCAGTAGTAACTTGCAAGCTTCCTCCCTCCCACCACCCTACTCGAACATCTAAAATATTTTACATGTAAAATCTTGCAATCTATCCGAATCTCTCTGCCCTCACCCCTAAATATGTGTGTGCTGTATGTATTGTTTCCACTTTATGTGTTAAAAAGGAGAAGTATCCAATTATTGATAATAGACCACTCTGCGATGAAAAGGCATCGCATATTATTTGGAATCTAGACATCAGGATTTTTTTAGATATAGGATATGCTCCATTACTGCTCGTGAAGTCCCTGGTGTTGATTAAGGGGTGTTTTGATTATGTGAGTGGACTGTTGACAGAACCAACTGCTGCATTAGTGTTAGAAGTAAAAATTCACAATAAAGCCTGGTAAGATTTAAAACAACAATAAATACGTTCATTCTTAAATTTATTCAGAGCAATATAATTGGTGGGAAATATCAAACTTAAATAGGATGTTCATTCTTTACGATGTAAATCGTCAGCGATCAGATTTTGTAATATCATAACCAAAAGGCAGTTTTTAATCATTCCCCTGTGTACCAGTCGAGGCAACAAACTTGTAAGGAACGAATATAGTGCAGTGTGTGTGTGTGTGTGTGTGTGTAATTTGTATTTTCTAATACAACTTTTCCAGCATATTGTAGTTTAAGTGTCGATGAATGTAACAGGATTAAAACCGAATAGATTTGGATCACATGGAAACACAGAACACAATTTATGCGAATTAAAGTGCTTATGCAATGAAAATAAAAATATACAACAAATAAACATGTAAACCCTAATACTAATTTACTTTGCACACTGACAATCCAATAGACATAGATTCATAAACATGTCGGGGGGGGGGGGGCTTCATTACATTACTAAATATGCAATCAAATTAAATCAGAGCGAATTGTGTAATATATAAAAATGATAAATTTGGTTCAAGTAATTATATGGTATATACTGAGTATGACTCTTTCAACAATAAGCTTTAAGGAAACGGGCATGGTTTATACAACCAAACTATATAAAGAAAAAATGCACGTTTCATATAACCATATGCTTTAATGACCTGAATATGGTTTGGACAACCCTATGTACTTCTAATTTTTTTTCACAGTTCGCGATCCATAGCTTTCAATGAATTTCCCCTGTTACAAATTACGCAGCTTTACTGCCAGCTAATTTGCCACACGGCCACACATATTGCTACATATGACAGCTAAGATGCAACATTGCTGGTTTAACTAAAATAACCATTGTCACGCTGCCACAATGCAAGTCATGGAACCTCATTATCAGCTGCCACTTTGCTAGCCCTATCAGCTACACTCCCAGCCCTATCAGCTATGCTGCCACACTCCCAGCCCTATCAGCTATGCTGCCACAATCCCAGCCCTATCAGCTATGCTGCCACACTCCCAGCCATATCAGCTATACTGCTCGCCGTTCCAGCAAAACAAAAAATATAAACCTCACTGGTAATTGGTTTTAAATGGAATAAATGATACTAATAATAAGTTATACACAGATTACCTAAATGATAACCAACATACATACATACATACATACATACATACATACATACATACATACATACATACATACATACATACATACATACATACATACATACATACATACATACATACATACATACATACATACATACATACATACACACTCACACATACATACATACATACATACATACATACATACATACATACATACATACATACATACATACATACATACATACATACATACATACATACATACATACATACATACATACATACATACATACATACATACTAAAAGCATGTGTCTTTCTAATTCAATGTGTGATTTTAAGTCATTTTGAGCGATTAAGGGAGAATATTTAAATCATACGTGATCTTCAGGTATGCAATTTCTCTCTCTCTCTCTCTCTCTCTCTCTCTCTCTCTCTCTCTCTCTCTCTCTCTCTCTCTCTCTCTCTCTCTCTCTCTCTCTCTCTACTTTATAGACTCACTCGAATTGCAAGGTAGCACACAATATTTAAGGCGTGAGAGTGAAGATGTCAACAACATTGTTAGAAATGCATCTCTCCCTCCAACATTAATGCACATAAAATCATTGTACATAAAATATTTGTACGTAAAATCAATGTACATAAAATGAATGTACATAAAATCATTGTACATAAAATCAATGTACATAAATCAATCTACATAAAATCAATGAACATAAAATTAATGTACATACAATGTAAATAAAATCATACCCTTTCAAAAATTTTATAATTGTATCCTACCTTTAGTCTTACACAATAATGTATTTACTGAGTCTAGGACATCTCCCACCCGCCCAGACATCCCCCCCTCCGACTTCCTTCCTCTGACATATACCCACCCCCAAAATATCCATCTGGACGTTCCACCCCATCTAATAGGACTTCCTCCCCAGTCATTTCACCTCTTATGATCTTAAAACTTAATATGAAATTTTACCAATAAAATATAAAAACTTATATCAAGTTATGTTAAAAGAAAAAGGTTATTTGAAACATTTTCACTTATTTAAAAAAATGTATTGTTTAAAAGTTAATGTTGTAAGCATTTGTTCTTAAGTATTCTATGATGTCACTATTGTTGAAGTCGGTGACTATGTTTGCAATTCTCAAAAAAAGTCTTTGAACTTCTTTGGTTGCTAAGATCCATTATTGTGTGTGTGTGTGTGTGTGTGTGTGTGTGTGTGTGAGAGAGAGAGAGAGAGAGAGAGAGAGAGAGAGAGAGAGAGAGAGAGAGAGAGAGAGAGAGAGAGAGAGAGAGAGAGAGAGAGAAGAAGAAGTCGGCGACTGTATTTGCAATTCTCGAAGAACAGACTGTTTGCAATTCTCGACGAATAGTCTTTGTACAACTTCTTTGGTTGTTGAGGCAAATGTCCACCAAAGATCTAACTTAGGTTGACATTATTTAAGCTTTGTTCACTTCTTTTGTTTATCTTAAATATACCAAATATGCACAATAAATAAACGTTAGACTCAAGCCTCTTCAATATACTTCAAAGAAATCTCCTGTTCTACAGTGAGTAAAAGCACTAGTAATTGATTGAGAAATAAATACCCATTTTTGTTATAATTAACATTGCTTAGAAATGGTTGTGAATTTATGATCACATTTCAAATGTGGTGTCAAGCTACCTTTAAGATCCATGATTGTGTGTGTGTGTGTGTGTGTGTGTGTGTGTGTGTGTGTGTGTGTGTGTGTGTGTGTGTGAGTGTGTGAGAGAGAGAGAGAGAGAGAGAGAGAGAGAGAGAGAGAGAGAGAGAGAGAGAGAGAGAGAGAGAGAGAGAGATCAGGACAGTAGATATGTATATATTTTACATTTAATAAAATAATGCATTTTTTTGTCAGGTGACAACAGTCATACCGGACTAACGGTGATGCGGGATGAGAGTATACATCAAAGCTAAATGTTACTATATATAAATAAAGTTGTATAAAGATAATGGGGGAAATTGACTGGGGGGGGGAACTCCTATCTGATGGGGGGAGTCCAGGGAGGAAATGTCCGGGGGAATGTCGGGGGGGATGCGGTGGGGGGAATGTCAGGGGGATGTCCTGATACCTTATTTAACATTGTCAAAAAAGTATTATACCCTCCCTCCCGCACTGTAAATATGGACTACTGTCTAATTACTCCAAGAACAATCATGCTGACAGTAAACGACTACATCAAAAAGTTTAAAATATAAAACCAATGCCGTAATTGCCTGACATGCAAATATTATTGGCAAATATCATCTCGCTAATCGGAGTGCTTTTAGTGCAATCTTACTAACAAGCCTTACTGGAACCGTCGGTTGAACAGAACCAAACTTAGATGCCTTCGCTGCATGAAATCATATTATTCGAATTGTTTTTAGAAAAAATATTGCATCCTTAAAAGCTCGTAGTTTCTTTGGATGTTGTATTTGCGATGATTTATGAATTATCATGTATTTCTGGTATAATAGAAAAGGTATGCAGGCATCAGGACAAATGGATTATCAGAAAGATGAACGGACATTGATGGATTCCTCTGTATGAAATAAAACATTGTTTCACCTAAATGACCTTCATAAAATCTAAAGATCTGAGTAAAATATTCTTGTTGGTAATTTAATTGGACACATTAGTGTATCAGCTAAAAGTATCTCTTCCACATTGTTGCCATATTTAACAGTCTGGCTTGCTATACACAGCACATCATGGTAGGAGGGTTGTGCTTGACGGAAACAAAAATGTTTTCATTTACGGGTGAGTAAACACCCAACTGAAACAATAAAAAAGGAAACATTCTGCGTGTGTATATAGCAGTGTATTATACTTTCGTGACACGTTTTGTAAGCATCATTTTGTGAAAATAGGATCGACCCGTGACTGTAACAAGATTGAAATATAACCAGCAAAGAGCGAAAGACTACCTACCATGTAGGTCCCACCCATTCCACCCCTACACAGATTGTGTTGCATTCATTAACTAGACCCATATTGTTTAACAGTTTAAAGAGACAGATCATTGTATGACTCAATTCTTCACATCTATTTATTATACACAAGAGAGTGATAATATTTATCTAACACTCAAATAACCGTCTCTTTTCTTTACAGCTCCACTCTGTTAGAACTCTTTCGAAATCAAAATCCTCAAGCGATGTCACCATAAGTTGCACAACCATTAATATGCTGCTTATTTCTGAACTTAATCCGCGTATAAATTTTATATGCCAAGAATCCCCTTTCACATTCTCAGATCTGCTGTCTGAAGGGGCATATGCATAGCTAGTTTAGTCAGCTTGAATGAGTTCGGAAATTATGCTTTATGGATGTTATGTACAATTTTCCACAGCTAATATTGGCTCTTGAGTAGCTCTGCTCTAAGATAAGATTTTTCATTGGCATGAGCTCTGCCAAAGTTTCAATTTCTTGAATCAGGTTTCTGCTGATTACTATGAAAATATTTCTTATCTCTGTTCTATAAGTCTGTATTAAAATTTTATGCAAATCGCTGCCATAATTGGATTTTATTTTGATTATACAAATAACCTTCCTTTTTAATGTTTGCTTAGATTCGTATTTATTCCGTTTTTTTACCCCTTTGGGGTGCCATTTGGTTTTATAGTACAACATTTGTTTTGCCTATATTTCAATTGAGCTTGCTATTCTGTCTTTACCATTTTTAATTTCGAAATACCGCCAAACAAGGGGGTTGACCGGGAAGCTGTCATTTGCCGTCTATCCAGCATGTACATCGGGCTTGCATTTATCATCATACTAGAGATTAAAAATCACTCGTATTTCCAGCAGCACTATTCCAGTTCAAATCATCTGACATACTTCATAACTTTAAATCCTATTGTCATCAGTCAGTATTTGCCGAATGAAATCGTCGTCGCAAGATGAGTCAAGTTGGGTTTTTTGGTAGCCTGTATTTTAAATAAGCTCTTGTAAAACTTTTCTGTTGAACGCATGATTAGAATTTGGACATTATGCTTATTCCAGGGCCCAATGTATCAAATTTAGTTTAACAATCATTCCTGTCCAACTGAAGTAGTCAGACTGGTAAGCATTGGCCTACCTGAAACGTCTTGTATGGCGCAACGAGACCATTACCTGCTATGCATCTTTAACGGTTAGCAGTTAAAAAAATTAGCTGCGCAAATTACATTTTCATATGCGCGAATCCAACCTAATTTGCGGGAGTTCTCACACATTATTGCTCTCAAAATGCATGAATTTGTACAACTTTTGCGCGATATGCAGTCTCATGATCCTTAGCAGAATCTTAAAAATCTGCTCAGAGCTGCATATAGACTTTTATAGGCTACTGCTGCCAAGAGATGTGCTCAAAAACATGAGCACAACGACTGCATTTTTGTTGTTAATCATTGGCACATATTGAAGGATTTAGAGGGAAATAGTATTTTAGCATATAGTTTTGAGCATCTTGTGTTTTGGAGTTTGATAATAAAAAAACTAATTGGCTACATGTACAACTAAAGTTTGTTCAGACTAACAAGTTGTGCATAATATTGAAAGCACTTGAGATAAAATAATATATCCACCCTATGTCTAAATATATTAATCAAACCAGAAAGGCTGTGATTAATTATTGAAAAAGAATTACGAATGCTTTTATCGCTTTTACTAATTTTCAAACAAAAGATCTCATATATATACTTGGAAATACTTGAATGGAAAAAAAAGATTTTTTAAAAATTTCTACACTTTTTGCGTATTTCAACTAGATATTGACAATAATTTTAAAAATTCAATAGAATTAACAAACCAGCAGTTATTACGTACAAAATTGTTATAGATCGGGTGGCAGAAAGTCGAATTTGATACCATCCCAATCCAACCCAGGTAGGGTGTCTCTGTGTATTCTTGGGAAATGAACTTCGTTGTCATGATAAAACCAATGGTGTGCTGAAAGTGCCAGTCAAACGTAATTAACAGTAAATTTTAATGCATTTGAAATATCAATTAGTTTCATATTCACATTGTCACCCTTTCACAGAATATTTTGTTTATTGCACCTTCTACAGTAATATTCATATACAGTAAAAAAAAAATGATCCAATACCACATAACTATCCATATCATCTACTAAACAATTAAGATGAAATGATATTATGTACATCAGATAAATGTCAAACATGAGTCTTTCAATAAAAATTGGGGAAAAAACATTTATGGAAGACATTAATACTGGCAGTTGATTTTTCTTTGCTTCCATATGCTTGTACACTTATAACTTTCAAAAAATTTACCTCTGTGTGTGTGTGTGTGTGTGCAAATGAGAAAACGAGAGAGAGAGAGATAAATTATGTATGTTCACATTCCTTTCTAGTATATTGCAGTTTTATAGTAAATAATAATAATAATAATAATAATAATAATAATAATAATAATAATAATAATAATAATAATAATAATAATTATTATTATTATTATTATTATTATTATTATTATTATTATTATTATTATTATTATTATTATTATTATTTAGACACATATTCTTCAAAATTATTCCTCTTTCTCTTTCAGGACATTTCCTGCAGAAGTTGTCGGTTAGTTGTATTGACACGGGACCATAATATCAACAAATTTAGTCTAAATATGAATATTAGTTTATCAATATACAAACGGTTACACAGTTCCTTGTAAAATAAGTCCTCACTTAAAGGTTGGGGCTGGAGTGTGTTAATATGCCAAATGTTGATGAAGGTGAGATGAACTGATGAAATTTGCCAAGCAAGTAAGTTTCAGCAAGTGCATGTTATGCACGCAGCTGGTCTAATGAGAAACAAATAATACAAGATGAAAAGTAGCAGTGGCACACTTCAGGGGTTGAAAGAATTAGTTTTGCAAACGTTCTAAGTCATTGTCATTGATATAGCATACGGAAATCTCTGAGATGCCGACAGGATTTTATCTAAAAGCTGGTCTCCGTTTCCGCGACAATAAGGAGGGAGTAGAAAGAAAGGTGAGGAATGAAACTGTCAAAGTTCAATATTTATCTAATACTCAAATATCTGTCTCTCGTCCTGATTCATTCTGTTAGATATCTCTTGAAACAGAAATCCTCAAAAGATGTCTCCTCAACTTGTATAAGCATTAATATATTGATTGTTTCTGAGCATAATCTTTTTCTTATCCATGTAAAAATATTAATCTGTGCCGATAACCCAGTTTCACTGCTGTCTGAAGAGGCAAACACATAGCTCGGTCACTGAACTTCAAGTTGGCAAATTGTTCTTCATAGCTGTTTTCCACATCTCTTTTATATATATATATATATATATATATATATATATATATATATATATATATATATATATATATATATATATATATATATATATATATTGTCTTTTGAAGAGCTCTGCTCCAAGATAAGACTTTTCACTAACATGATTCTGTATTGGGGTTTTAGGTTGATCGCTGCCATAACCCGATTGTTCAGAGATATTTTGATTAAATAAATATTCTTACTTTTTAATGTCTGTTTAGATTTTTATTTATTCAGTTTATAGGGTTTTATAGCACATTTATATTTTTGCCTATATTATGATTTTGCTTGTTATTCTGCCTTTTCTACATTTAATTTGAAATACTTTCAAGTAAGTGGTTGACAGGTATGCTGTCTTTTGTTGTGTCCCGCATGTGCATAGAACTCGTAGTTATCATCATATTCCAGATTAAAATCACTCATTGATACTTCTAGTAACACTTTTCCAGCTCAGATAGTCTGATATACTTCAGAACGTCAAATCACTATACCTTATGAAAGGAAGAAGGGCCTGCAAACTTCATCCTTGCGTCTTTATAGCGTCTTACCTACCTAGAGAGGCATGTGGAAGGCTTAAATTAGGATCACTGCTTGGACTGAGGCCGCATCCCTTTAAATAACTTTGCTCGTGGCTGAAGGAGAGATCAGGATGAAAAACGTTTCCGGGATAATTTCGGCCAGGAGCAGAAGGGATGCACTATTGTTAGAATTTTAGATCTTAAGATGCCATGAGGTGAATGAGACCTCAGAGATGGGTTTTTGTCTTCAAGGGCACAATTCTCAGAAGGTTCTTACTGTGAGCAACATCACTGAAAATATAGAGCGGCTCCAATGAAAGCACAATGAACATTAATAAGGCACGCCTTTAAGGTTTGGTAACTGACTCTTGTAGCATAGCTGATGACTGAAAAGTCCTCCATCAGACGACTGAAGTAAGGTGCCAAAACATGATCGGAATTTGAAGCTTTGTTTATAAGTAAATTAATTTTAAGTTCCAGCATCTCCAGACTTTTAACTGGAAAATGAATACAGTTCACGTTGGAAATTCTCATCTGCACTATCTCAGTATCCACAGTGGAGGCTCAAAGGCCAAGCAGAAGAGTGTGCTTACCTACTGAGAATAACGGTCTCAGCATGGGTGGGATAACGGACTACCTCTTACATCGCCAAGCAAACTTCTGACCCTTGAAAAACTTTTGAGGCAGGTTCCTAACCTAGATGAATGTGGGAGTAAAAGGACTATGTGTAAGTCAATCCCCATGAGTATCTTTGTCTTGTAACTCCTGAAGTAAAGGGACTAGATCAGCCTTCGAATCAAACTTGGCACTTGGATGAGAATACTTCTCATCTTTCTTTTGCGTCTGGGAAAGAAGAATAGTCCTTCTCCACGCTGGAAATTAAGGTCCATGACTCATAACATCTGTACTACTGTGAGGCTAAAGCCAGGTCTTCCATTGAGGCATAATAAGGAAAGATAATAAACTTCCCTGAAATAAATATTTCCAAATACTGTAGGGATTAAGAGGGATCATAGGGAAGACGAATGCTAATCTGACCCTTCCCTAGTCTGAATGTGTACACACTCTGTCCCTAACAGCATCGATCAGTAGATATTGAAAGGAGACGTCTTGACCCAATTCATGTAACCTTACATTTGTATGTTAGTACTCTTTTGAAGATATGTACATTCGTCTATGGGTTCATTTCTGCTCTAAACCTAACCAACTTACAGTTAGAACTGTCTCTGCTTCAAACAACAACAAGTATGTTTTCAAAGTGAAAGTTTAGTTTTATCATTTCCAGTAAGAGAACAAACTTGTAATAATAATAATAATAATAATAATAATAATAATAATAATAATAATAATAATAATAATAATAATAATAATTATTATATTAATAATAATAATTATTATCATTATTATTATTTGATTTAAAAATATAAATCTTTTCACATCAGTTTAATGTTCTAAAAGTGTTCAAAAACATCATTTTAAATATTTATTGTTTCAAATGGCAGTATGTTTTATAATTAAAGGAAATAAATTTTACTTTTTAATTTTATCTACTTCTCTTTTATAACAAGCAAATGTATCCTACAAAACAATTCATGATGAAAACTCTTGTAATTGTTTATTATTATTTAAATCAAAAAATTGCAAATCTTTGTATGGGTCATTTTCTTTAATCAGATATTTTTTAATATGTTTAAAGGAAACATTCAAAATGTTTACTTTAATCTAAGTCTATACAGGCTGGTTGTATTTATAGGTTTAACTCATGTGGAGACAGCCATATAGAGGTTTACCAACACAACGTTTTTATGTTTGTTTGTTTTGTATATGTTTTGTATTTGCCTTTGAAAAAGGCTCATTAAGAGTCGAAAACGCTCAGGCTAGTTAGTTACTAGTTTCGCACTGTGCGTCATAGTTACTAGTTTCGCACTGTGCGTCATAGTTACTAGTTTCGCACTGTGCGTCATAGTTACTAGTTTCGCACTGTGCGTCATAGTTACTAGTTTCGCACTGTGCGTCAATAGTTTATTGCATCTTTCTTAATCAATCCCTGACACACGTGATCCCTGGGTGGATCCAGTGTGCTTGAAAGGGTTGTTATTCGCCATGTGATTTGTATTCTCTCTCTCTCTCTCTCTCTCTCTCTCTCTCTCTCTCTCTCTCTCTCTCTCTCTCTATATATATATATATATATATATATATATATATATATATATATATATATATATATATATATATATATATATATATATGATAGATGGAGAGAGAAAGGCAGACATACAGATTGACAGTTCTAGCTCAGTAAAATTAAATTCTGTTCATAGCATTGCATTGCCTGGAAAACTTTTGGGACAAAAATATTCTGAAGGAAAGTTTCTATTAAATTTGCAAAAAATAAGCACAGACAAGGTTTAGAAGAAAATGATGTCATGTTCAAATTTTCTGGTTTATTCTAAATCAAATATCACAGTGGATGGATAACAAAGAACAGGAAAATAAGCCAATCAAATCAAATATGTATGCAATAACAATTTAAACCAATCTTAATGAAAATATAAATCTACTGTAAATATTGAGTATAACACTATGGCAACAAGAACAACAAAGCCTAAAGATATAATCTGTCACTCCGTAAACTATGATCAAACTGAGGTACAAATGGATACAGTGCACAGTCAGCTTTAAAAAAGTAATTCTTAGGATTACTTGAAAAACAGTCATTGATGATATAGAACAAACCATCTTCTCATAAACACAACTGTACAATGATATGGAGGTAGACTTTTCAAGTAAATATTATTCCCCAATTTGTTTACAATCCTCTTTTGTCCAAGTGAGTTTGCTGAAAAAAAATCTAGGAAAAAAACAGTAATATAAGTTTCTTTAGTGCATGACAATGAGCTAACAATAAAGCTAATGCCAGCAATAATACAATAATAAAAGTTAAGGAATATTTTCAAGGAAATGTATAATAAATATAATCTGTATTTGGCCTTTGGCAGCCATCAGTATTCACCAAGGGGATGGCAGGTCAAGAAACATAGTGTAATATCAAATTAATTAATCTGCACATAAATTTGACCCCATCCATTTTCAAGTTATGCATTATATTGTATCTTATCATGGGTCATATACCACCAAACTAATTATCATTTTATTTTAGTTCTGCACATTAAACTTGAAAACTTGCAGGGTATTTTTGATTGCAGAGAAATCATACCCAACACCCCAATCACATCAGTGTTGTTTTGAGCAACCTGTCCTGAATTGTGATCTGGAAGCAATACAATATACCGCTGTTCTTACCAAATATTGATCATTACATAGATGCGATTTCAGACTACATATGACGAAAAAATGATAGATTTATAGAACATATAGGGAGTATTCTCAACTTTCCATCCTAAAATAGTGCACCTAAAGTGTATCAATAATTTTTCTTGTTTACTATGTGCAGTAACATAAGCATCAAATATATTATGGTATAATAATAATAATAATAATAATAATAATAATAATAATAATAATAATAATAATAATAAATAATAATAATAATAATAATAATAATAATAATAATAATAATAATAATAATAATAATAAACAAATGAATATAGAACTTTAAATACAAAACATTTAAATTCAAGGTAAAAATCTGAATCCAATGTTTTTCTATATATAAATTTCAATATCAACTTCAGAAACAATAAAAGTGTATACAAATACTACAAACATTCCAGCCAAAGCTAATGGCTTTGAAAAGGACAGTACCATCTGCAACCTGCAAAATGTTATAACTAATAACAAGTTTCATGAATCATGATTACCACACATACTTTACTCATTTTTCTAGGTTTGAGTCTGGCAAACACGTTACAACATAGATACTTATCAATAACCTGATGCAGTTGGTCTGTAGGTGTCTGATGTATGGGGAATTTTTTATTTTTTTTGAAGTCACTAATTTAGTAAATTAGGTTAAAGTGACATACTTTCATTAACTTGTAAAAGATGCATCAGGCGAAGTTTCACAAAGGTTAATTCCACATTTACAGACATGTGGGCTGACATACATCTGAAGTAATAAGAATAAAGTACAAACCATAAGTCACCATGAACTGATTTTGCATGGGTGCTGAGAAAGTTTTACAACACAGACACAATGAACAACTCTGATTAATTAATGGAGACAATTTGGTTTCATGACACAGGGTGCACTGGATTTAGTTAAAATAGTCACAGATTCATGTAAAATACCTGACAGTGACATTGTGTATTAGTGTGGTATGCCTTCCATTCAGCTATTAAATTTGATAACATGTAAAACTGTTAAAGACATGGACTGATCCATTTGGACAGTCAAGAAATAAACAAGAATTTGCTCCATGTAGGACCCATGCACCAATGGCATGTAATCCAAGATCAAAAGGACACAGAGATTACACAAGCAAGGTCTAATACATGATACATACTTTGAATCAAGTGACACTGAAAGATTTCATAAATTCCGCATAATTCTATTTTCATAAAATAGTCTACTTGGTTGATGTTCCCAATGAGGGTTTACTAATTCCAACTGCCCCCTCCCCACAAACATTTTGTCATCATCAAGTGACTCCTACTTCCTCCACTTGAACCTGCTTCCACCTTAAATGGTACTACAGCTGTTATCAGCTTTCTTGTATAATCCAGTAATCCTTTAATCCTTTATCTTAATAGTATCTTTGATCTTTACACAAATGCATTCACAATACTAAGAATGGATCTGATCTTCAATAAAGACCTTCTGCATTTATAAAGAAAAAAGGTCCCATCAGATTCAGTTATGATAAGGAGAAGAAATCTTAGTCATATCTATTGGGATGGTTGGGTTTGCACACTCTGTGTGTGTGGGGTGGGGGGGTGTAAAATCATCACAAGTGCCTGTAGTAACTTTCATGCTTTTACACAAAGTTATTTTTCTCACTACTATATTCACAACTTCCCCCCTTTCATCAAGTCAATCAGTTTTCATAAGACTAAGAAATGCTTTGACTTGTTATCACCTATGGCTGAGAATTTAACATGTATCTTGTTTAGTTTACCTTCTTCTCAATCAATATTCATTTTTCTTGTCATTCTAAGACAAGATTTCAGCATATCTCTTCCAGTCAATTTCTCTATCATGTCCATATCATTCAAATCAATTTTAATTCACTGCTTCACCTTAAATTGTAGCCCATACTTAGCATAATTATTCCTCCAAGCCCATTCTGTTTCTTGTTTGTTTTTTTTAAACCCAATTTAATTACACACACACACACACACACACATATCTTTTGTGTCTATAATACAGTGCAGGTCTTTGATTTACTTTTTTTTACATTAGAGAGCTGAACATTTGTTCTCTCAACATCCTTCTTCCTTTCCTTTTTGTCTTTCCCAGGCAGATCATTTTTCACCTTTTGGACCTGTACTTTGGACCTATTAAGGATGTCCATTATGGTATTTGTTAAGTTCTGTTCAGTTTCATTCACAAGCTGTACCAACATGATTCGACCATCTTCACATCCAATGAGGATGATATTCTGAGGTGTGATTGACAGATTCATTGGGATGCTGTGAAGTGGACAAACACCGACAATTTGTCCCAATGCAATACTACCAAGCTTCAGCATATGACCTTCTGGATGGACCCAAATGGCAAACTTCTCATCTGCAGATACTTTGGGAGTTGTCAAACGTCCCGATGCTTCCTTCTGATATACCTCTTCTGAATCAAAATGATGAGATTTCACACCTTTCTTGAGGTCATATACCCACCTGTAACGATCAATGCCATACCTGCCAATGTTACCAAATTTCAGCTTCACTTCTGGAATGTTATTACTAGTAAAACTAATTCTGTTCTCTCCTAAGTCAAAAACTATGAGCTTCCACTTCTGTTCTCCTTTGCCTTCCTCTTGTCTTTGGTTCTTCTGTATGGCTAATATCAACTTGTCACCACATACCACTGGTTGGGGGGATTCTGGATGGATATCTGGGAGCTCATACACTAGAGATGCACTCTCTGTTTCATATACTTTAACCGCCATGTCAACATCATCCTCTCCCTTGATGAATTCTGTTGAGAGTACAATGTATTTGTCTTTATCGGCAAAAAATGCCTCTGTAATGCGGAACCTGCCAACAAGAATTTCTCTTATTAAACCACCACTTGGTACAGAATAGATCTTGAGAGTTACAATTCTGGTGATGTCATTTTCCACAACAATTAATGCTTTCTTACTGTCAAAGCTGGAAATATAATGTTTGACTTGCATCCCTGAGAGAGGAAGCTCAGATTCCATCTGACCAGACTGCATATTCCAGATTTTAATACACTTTTCTTCATCATAGCTTCTTAGCATAGCATAATTCCCATCAGGAGTTACTTTGGGTTCCATGGCAGAATATTTTCTGGATAAACTGCACTGCACTCTGCCAGAAAGCACATCAATTGAAATGAATTCATTCCCTGAGGTGCTTCTTGCTAATGCTGATGTCCCTGACAGAGCCACTGACACATATCTAGCAGATCTATCCATAGACAGGGGTCTGTAGGAGTCAGCCTCTTTGACCACACTCAACAAGTTCCATATCATGATAGCATTGTTGCTCCTAAACATGCATATGATGAACTGTCCATCTGGAGAAAGCATGACCCTCTCCAATAAGGTCTTCATTGGCTGTAATGTCTGAAGAAGCTTGCCTGTACCTACACTCCATATCAGTATGTATTCCTCATATGTGGCGACCAGATATTGCAGATCTGGAGTCAAAATTCCTTCAAAATTAAGCACTTTTCTGTCTGGTTTCACTGACTGGGGTATTGTAAACACCATCTTCTGTTTGTTTGTCTTTATATCCCACAAAATGAGTTTGTCAGCTGTAATGAGCAGACATTTATCTCCATATATTCTTGCCAACTGGAGTTCAGATTCTTTTGGGATATAAATTTTTGAAACAGGTTCCCCAAATTTAGATGACTTTGGATCCAGATCTATAATATGCGCTGCAGGAGATCCACTCACTAAAACACATCCCACTGGAGTTTTTTCTCCCATGAATAGGCCTTTCGGGGTTTGTTCAGTTGAAAACTGATGAAGAAGCAAAAAAGATTCTAAACTGTGAATTGAGTAAATGTTTGACTGCCTTGTATGATAAAGTACCATTTCTCCATTTCCCAACACTACCACTTGGTCTGTAATGATGTTGAATTCTTGCAGAAGCTTGCCTGAGAATTTATCATAGACATCAGCTGCTTGACCCAAGACTGTGATGAGGATCAATTTAGAAGTGATGTCCAGTTTGAGGTCATCAATAAAGCCTACAGCTGGGTAGTTTTTCTCCATGATAAGGGATGATTCAATATTACCAGATCTCAAGTCCATAATGAAAATGGGGTTGCTTTGTTTCTGATACGTGGTGCCAACTATGACATTCTCTGATCCAATTCCTCTGTGCATAACATTTAGTTTTTCACCATTTGGAGTAGACAACACTGTAGTTTTTTCCATTTCTCCTGAGGTAATATCCCATGTTATAACCTCATTGTGGACAGTCAATGTTACCAGACTTTTGGAATTTTCAGAGATAATCACCTGCATTGAATTTACTGGAATTGTAGGATGTTCAATAGAGCAAATAAGAGCATCACTTGGGATTGTGTAACATGGCTGGTAGGGTACCAAATGGGTTGTTCTGGCACATGCAGACAAGCTGTCCTTCAGGAATTCCATTTCTACCAAACTCTTCATACTTGACTGCACAGCCAATAATCTTCCAGATATCTCAGCTGCAAGTGTTTGTGGAAATCTATTTAGTGTTGATTGTGCTGCTTTCAAAGCCTTATGAACTGGGCTTTTATTTTCTTCATATCTAATGTAGTCTAAAAGAACACTGCTTACAGATGTTGCCTCCAGTTTTGTATTTAGCCAAATGTAGTTGAAGAGGCATTTGTCATACAAGTCATTCCTCCTTCCAGCCATGTGAAGGTGATATGGAAGTCTATTCAACTTTCTTTTGTTGTATCGTGTTGGAATCTTCCCTGTTCCCTGCTGAAAAATGAGAGGCTGGGCAGCAACTTTTCTGTCTTCTTCACTCTCTGCTTTGTTAAGCCCTAATTTTGTCATCTGAAGACGGCTGTATGTGAATGGTTTCTTCACCCCATGCCATATCCCAAGATAATAATCTGCCATCAAAGAATGGATTCCCTTTGAGAAATCTGCATTCTTCAAGTATCTTGCCTCTGATGCCTCAAAAAACTGCCGATGATACCAGAAAAAGACCCTAACAGTATCCACTTCCTTGTCCACCAAGTACTGAGATATGTCATGTCTGATCCGTACCCAAAGTAAGGGTGGGATCCTTCTAAAAGGTGGAACATGGATTTCAAAGACAGCAGTTAAGACTATATCATCCAAGGAAAGAAGATCTTCCAGTTCGACCTCGCTGATTCCAGTACTTGAAGCTGTCACATAGGCCATTGCTCGGGATACTAAAATTGGCCCGTGTTTCTTTTCTAGTTGCGACAATAGTTCTTGAATACTGTTCTGAACTGTTGATTCCAGCCTGCACTCCGATAAAGGTGTGTAGGACTTCCAGGCCAAGACTTGGTCAAATATCAGTTTGACAAAAAGTGGAAGGGAACATTGCCTGAATACATCCTCAACAATGTTGAACTGCTCTGATGTCAGTGTTCTGTTCTTCATTTTCAGCCATGATTTCAAAACATCTGTACTAAGCTGTGCAGAGAAAACAGGGACAGAGATGAAGCTCTTTGATAGAAATACTAACTTTAGCATACTGATGATGTCTCTTGCCTCTGTATATGCTGAAAGGATCATGTGGACATTTTTGGGTAATTTAGGAGGAAGCCAGTTTAATCTGTGAGCCTTATGCTCTGCTGACAGTTGGTCTAATGAATCCAAAAGAATCACAAGTGGGTTAGACGGAGTAGCACACTCCAGGAGCTGAAGAAAATAGCTTTTCAAACCTTCTAAATCATCAGGGATAAGTTTCTTGTCTTTGTTATAGCATACAGAGATCTGGTCACTGAGGCTCCGTAGGAGTTTCCATAGGTTACTGCTGTCAGGAGATGTGCCCAGAAACCTAAGAACAACCACTGCATTTTTGTGGTAAATCAATGGCACCTGGGGAAAGAGATCACTGAATTAGTTGGAAAATATCAGTATCAAATACTAGTTGGAGTGCAAATGCTGCTGAAAGTTTTAGAAACTTAGTTTGCTATAAATGGCTAAGTAAAAATGAAAGATTGCTTTAATTAAACAAGTTGTGCATAACTTACAAACGCTTTTAAGATAAAACAAGTAGCCACTGTTCTAATATTCTAAGCATATAAATATACATGAACGGCTATCATGCTTCATTTTCAAATACATTAACAGTGTTGATGCAATTCTTCATTGGGTTAAGAATTTATTAATCATTTTGAATGAGTTTTCAAAAGAGCTCTGTCAGATGTATTTTGCTTATATTCTGAATGGAAGTAACAGGCATAAATCTTTTACAATGCTTTCTTCTATTTATTCACCAATATCAGATATTTCAGCTACTATATATATATATATATATATATATATATATATATATATATATATATATATATATACAGATACAAGATAACAAAAACAAACACCACAAAGACACAAACATCATCAAAAGTCTGTTCTTACAGTCAAAAGAGATGATGTTTAAAAGCATTCTTGAATGAGATTCCAGTGTCATTGCATCTAAGTTCAATAGGCAATTTGGTTCAGTTGACAGGGCCCTGGTACACATAAGAATAATGTTTGTATGATTTCTTTTTCATAGTTGGAATAACCACAATATGAATGAAGGAAAAAGATGGTAAGTATCTAAAATGGGTGTACATGTCGGTGACGTTGGATAGGTATTTTAGACTGGAGGTAGGGAGTAAAATGGCCATAAAGAACAGATTTTGTGTATGATGCTGGAACAAACAGATAGAAAGATGAGTGTAAAGAAATGGGGAAAAAAGTTAACTTTTTTGAAGTTTCTCAAGTAGATATTGCAACCAACTGGACAGAAGTGAATTACAATAGTCCAGTCTACAAAGTACTAAGGAACAAACGATTGTTTTAGTGGCATTAACTGAAATAAAATTGCATTGAAGCTGATGCATATCAGCTCCAGATATGCAGCCTTGCATATGACATGTTGGTGAAATGACAGTAATGTCAGAACACTTAGCTTTCATACTGATTCTGTAAATTTAATGCTGGTGTTGCTTATAATTTCTGTTTGAGTTATAGTATGGTAATTATAAAATCTGTCTGGCAATCAAAATTTATCTGCAGCTTTTTACATCATCTATGATTTAACATCAGAAATGAACCTCTCTAAGCCTTGGTTGGTAGCACTAACTTCAGTTGGGTAGCTAGATTTTTTTATGTTTGAGGTGAGTGTCATCAGCGTACAAGTAGTGAGGCACCAGATGATGATCAAATTATACAACTTGAAACAGGTTGAGTGTATAAAATGAAGATCAAGACTTTTTAAATTCAGATTAGATACATATTTGGACATAACAACCTTTTCTAAGAGATAAAAAACAGGGTGGAAATTTGATCACAATTGTTATGATCGGATTCGTTGTTGGTTTCTTTAACAGAGGCTTTACAATGGCAGTTTTGAAAATGATGTAATTTCCCCATATGAGAAAGAAGCATTAATAACATCAGTTAGTGAAGGCAATATTGAAACTATTTAGTCTTTGAGCAGAACTTATGTTGGAACTGTATCAAGTTCACATGACTTTGGGCGATCTTCATCAAAAATGTATGGAAGAAATCTATAGAGATAGGCTAAATTGTGTTGTCTTTGAAATTCTGTATCACAATTGTGTGGTCAGGAAGAGTCAGATAGAATTGTGTTGTCCAGTTGATCTCAACTCGCAGAAGACCAACTAGACAGAAGGTTGATGGAAGTGGTGTACATTTATTCCTTGACACTAACTTGTTAGTAACAATAAACAGCTCCTTGCAGCTGGAATTTTTAGTGACCTTAGTACTGAAGTAGGTTGATACTGCTGCATGAACGATACTTGTCATATTCTTCTTCATAGTTTCATACATATGCTTATGAATAGTACTATGGGATAAAAGACAAAGCCTCTAAGCTCTACTGTGTTCTCTTTTAGCAGTGTGAAACTGGTCCCAATGCTATGGAGAACACTTCTGAACTGATACTGGAAGTCTGGGCATGTTTGTCAAGATATGATGAGTGTCTAGCATGTTGTTCTGCTGTATGAGGTAGTAAAGTTGTTCAGTTTGCATGGGTATCATGCATTAGTTAGGGTCTATTTAATATATGGAGGTATAGTAGCAATGAATGTTGGAGGATTAGTGACTGATATTTCAAGACAACATACGATACAGAGGTGATATGATGAAAGTCTTTGGGACACCAATGAACACTGTTGAATATCATCATCATGTCTATGAAGACTCAAGTCTAAAATGTGACCATAAGTGATTATCCATCCAAGCTTGAAAGTTACTTCAAGGTTTTCTGATTTCTTCTGCCTCCATGTGCATCTCACATGCATCAAGTTTTGGAACTAGTGGTATGATTTACAGAAAATCAATATTGAATGTTTGGGTTTGTTTTATCAAATTACCTGTTTGGCCACCTGAGCTACAATGGAGGTCTTTCCACAGCCAGACTGACCATACAAAACTAGAGGTTCTGAAATATCACTGGTCAGGTATTTCCCAACAGAATCCAAGATGTCCTCTCTCCCATGGAACATGGCACATCTGTCGACTGCCATGGTGGCATGCTGCAGAACCTGAATGGTTAAAAACAAAGTCAACTCCACAATTTTCTCACCTGCACCATCCTAGAATATAACCAATCAGGTCAATTAATCTCCAGATTTAATCAGTCAAGTATAATTACTCTCTGGATAAAAGCAATCAGCAGTAATATTGTTTGTTTAGGAAACCACTGTAGTACAGTTGGTCGAGCATTGGACATTGGAGTGATAGTCTACGGGTAGTGGGTCTGACACCCAGCCATGCCAGCCCAGCCCAGCCGCCTCAAAGCATCCTTGGAAACATGTATTTAATTCATGTTTAATTGGCATGGTATACCAATAATGTGGTTAAAGAGGCTTTAAAAAAGCAACCAACAGCAGTACTTGTTTGTGTAGCAAGACATGGGAGCTCAGTTAGCAAAGCACTGGACTCTTTATCTTAGAGTCATGGGTTTGCTACCTACTCATGCCAGCCTGAGTTGGCTGCCTTTTAGCATTGTTGAAAAATATACTTATATCAAATTTTCTCTGGATGATATAACTGTAGTCTTGTCAAAACCAACTATAATGCATCTGAAGTGATGATTTTTAATTCTCAAACTATCACCCATGCACAGATTATGTCAAAATTGTTATCCACTTTACATAATAAAAGTGTAATAATATTCTTGTATAGTTAATGAATAATCCAAACACCACTTACCCATACCATACCTCTGTTTAACAGACAAGAAGAAAACGCAGCTACATGCTATATATTTATCCTCTATATAAATGTGAGAATTTTTAGAGGATATTATTTCAATTTGGTTCTTGTGAATGAAATACTTTTTTATGTTCTATAAGGAAGTTAATAATATTCAAATGGGTCCCCCTTCTTCATTTATAAAACCAAAACAATAAAGTCAGAACAGATATACTGGCAGCCTGTCGTCTGGCTTGTCAGATCAGATATGCAAAGACAACAAGGCCAACAGCTTGTCAACTGATACATTCATAAATTTAAAGATTGCTATCTATTTATTTTGCTTCAATTATTGGTGCATACTGAGATTTCATTCTACTATATATGCAAGATTTGCAATTTTAAAGATATTTAGCTTAAATCATATGCTAATGAAGATACCAATTTTTTTTTACAAAATGTATTTCTTCAAAAATACCTACACAATCATAATACATTAGAATTGCTATTACCTCACAAATCCAGCCTTCCCAGGTCAAAACATTTTAGACTGATCTCCCCTTAATACCAAATTGACACTAAATCCTTTGAATTCATCAGTTATTACTGGAGTAGAAAATGCACTATCTAAATGGATAACTGCAGTGAGGTTGTGAGGGTCTATGTGAGCTATGATGAGGTAAGAAGTATTGATGAAACATTTTACTAGAAAAATTTGTTTTCTACTTCAAATACATTACCGAATCATAAAAAATTTAGGAGAATAGGTACGAGGTGGAGGGAGATAAATCCTCTTATCCTAAAGAGACCATCTCCAGTCCCTAAGGCATGTGAGTCAGCTTCCAGTTAACCTAACTTTTAAAATATGATCAATATGTCAGGAAGCAGCTTCAAAAGGAAAAAAAAATTCTGTTTCATCAATCCAGTGTAAATTGTGAAACCACATCTATATGAAGCTGTTTATTGACCTGGAAAGGTAACCTTTTGCACAATCTGTAAAGGTTCCTCAAGACTGAATTGAGCCTTTTAGGATCAAAGAGCCATTATAAAAACTGGAGAAATGTGTTCAGATCTCCATCCCATGGAATGGATACTTAGTCAGAGAACACTTTCACTCATACACAATTTTTGTGGCAAATGTTCTAACTTCACGAGCCAATATGTGAAGCAATTTCATTAGTATGGGTTTAGTCAAATATGTAGAGATAGTCCACTTTAATCAGGATGAAAGGGTATTTATTGAGAGATCATCCTTCCACTCTTTTAAATGGAAAATGAGGCAAAATCTCCCTCTATGCAATAGCTTGTTCTTCCTGAAATACCATTCAGAGCTCAAACTGGGTCATGTAGAGGACCTTAAGATGAAGTGTCTAGAGTAGACAGGAATTATTATCAATATCTGATTACCCAATGGTAACCCATTCTTGACAGTGAAAACATGGGATGAGGCTTCATAAGTGATATTGATCCATCTTATTGTAACTGCATGCTTTTGGTTGCCAATCGCCAAAGCAGTAAGGAGACCTAACTTACATAAGATGTGAACCAATCAAGTTCTTAGAAGTAGTTCATCTTGTTCAACCAAGTAAATATCATTGAAAAATTTCACCTGGGCAAGGATTCAGTGTCATTAGCCAGCTGAAATCCAAATTAATTGTATACAGAGATTTTATTGTACCATTTACATAAGTTTTGCAGTTATAAAGATTTATATTTATCCTGATTCAAATGATAATGAAGATTTGGAGCTATGGGTGTGGACCAATTTGTAACTTCAATGGTTTTCTATCAAATATTTAAGTTCATGACATCAAAATAAGTGTAGTTTAAATGGAAGTTAAATGTCATGAATGAAATTAGAACTGAAAGATGAATTCTTGTACTTATGAAAATACCTCAATGTAAGCATCATCCTGGTTCAGGCGTTGTTCCCTCTGTACTGCTTTGTCAATGAGGTTCACCACACTGTCAAAGAATGTTGCAGCGAACGACTCCAAGTAAGTCTTATGGTCCTCACTGCTGACGCCATCTTTATTGCTCCACTTTATCTGTGTTCTGTAAAACGAAAGTAATTATGCTCATATATCCATGTGGTAATATTGGATATAAAAATGAAGTGTGTGTGTGTGTGTGTGTGTGTGTGTGTGTGTGTGTGTGTGTGTGTGTGTGTGTGTGAGAGAGAGAGAGAGAGAGAGAGAGAGAGAGAGAGAGAGATTCCATCTATCTGTGTGGTGGGGAGGAATACCTTCTTTTTTGTAATCCCTAAAGACCTCATTGTCTGAAAATGTTAACTTGTCTCAAAGATTGTTTTAAATTCTATTACTCCCTCTCTCTTTTGGACTTGATTTGAAAATATATATGCATTATGCTAAAATGTCTGGGCAAAAGTTGAAAATGCTGATTCTGACAAAAAAACAAGCAGGAAATTTACTTTGTGATACTGAAATCCTTCAACTTCTGATTGATTTTCTCATCTCTTAGACTGGACAGGATCTGTTGTGACTCTTCATCGACTTTGTTTTCTTGAATCATGTCAATAAAGCGCCAAGCTTTTGGGTGATGCAGATTCTTTTCAAGGTCCTCAATGATTCTGACAAAGCACAGACAGTGTTCTGTCGGGTCTCCTGGAAAATTCAGAATCCCATTGAAGATCTCATCCTCTGTGACTGAAATGACATACAGAAAAGGTCAAAGGTTAGAGTGTTATCTAAATGAAATATAAAACAATTATACAGATGTGTAAAGTAGCTGCTTATATAGTTAAATGTACTAACTACAAGTTGATGAGAAACCCTATGTAAACTTTGATCTTACTAAGATAGGCACTAATTTCAATTGTTTGTTGAAAAACTAAAAAATGTTCCCAGTACTTAAATAAGCAGATTGATGAAAGGGTCTAGCAACATCACAGTTTATTGAAAAATCCATGAAGTCATTCCAAGTAATGAAAGTGACTTAAACAGTATATATATATATATATATATATATATATATATATATATATATATATATATATATATATATATATATATATATATATATATATATATATATATGAGGAATAACTGGTTATTGGTGAAGCAAAGCATGTGGCATAATTTTAGTTCAAATACAAAACTATGGTTGGTTTTAAGTGCTACTGCAAATGGTAAATGGTGCTGCATATATATATATATATATATATATATATATATATATATATATATATATATATATATATATATATATATATATATATCTGGGTCCTGAAAATTGTCTACTACACCACTCTTGCTATACATGCTTCAATAAATTTACACAATTCTTTACACTGTTAATGTGGACACTATGCATTCCAATCACTATCAGACTTATGTAGCTTATAATGTACATTTCCCATGAAGTTGATATCTGTCTTCTGATGTGATACACCTTGAACAAACACTTTTTATCATCATAATAAAAGATAAAGTATTCTTCCAAAGAAAGGAAATATTTTTATAAAACTAAACAGAATATTTAATACAAGTTACAGAAAATATTTGCACTGTTAATAACTGGAAATCAGCTAGGAGGCTGCATCCTGTAAACCTGAGCAACAAAAACCATTTGACAACAATGGTGGCAGTTTTAGCATCATGGCAGACAACCTAATGAAGATGAGCTGAATGATAAAAATGATATTAAACTTTATAAAAAGAACTGTATTCTGTATGTTACTAAGGACATTTTCATTAATAGTTTTTGGTTTCTGCACCTGGTACCATTTGTAATGCCATTGGACACCAACTATAATGGTCAAAAAATTGGCCTATATACCAGATAAACTGGATTATATAATGGTTAAATTGGTCCATATACTAAATTGGCCTATAAATGGTTAAATGGGTTTATATACAGGTTATATTGGCCAATATGCTGGATAAAATGGTCTATATAGGTTATATTGGCCTATAAACTGGATAAAATGGCCTATAATTGGCCAGTGTAATGGTTAAATTGACCTATATACTGGACAAAATGGCCTATATAAGGGTTAAATTGGCCTATGTATAGGTTATACTGGCCTACATACTGGATAAAATGGCCTATATAATGCTTAATATGGTTGATATAATGGTTAAATTGCCCTATATAATGGTTAAAATTGGCCTTTATAATGGTTAAATTGGCCTATACACAGGTTATAATAACCACTATACTGAATAAAATGCCTATATACTGAATAAATAGGCATATATAATGGTTAAATTGGCCTATATAGTTTATATTGGCCTATACACTGGATAAAATACCTATATACTGGATAAATTGGCCTAGTATATACTCAGACCTGCCAAACTTATCAAGACCTTCTGAGTAGGGCATTCAATTTATTTCCACAAGTTGGATCAGTTTTCAGTAATGTTTAACAAAATAGCATGCAATGCTATTGTCAAGCTGGAGAACCTGCATTTTAAAGTCAAGAAGTGTCATTCAAGACTAATGCAGCAACAGTAAAATGTTCAATGCAAACATCTGTAAAATTAACTTGAAATTTAATTACCACAAACACATTTTCTCAAAGTGAAATTCCAAACCCTATGGAAACTTGATGTCTTCTTGATATCTCTCACTTTGATGTAATCCTTAAAAACACATTCACATAGGCTGTGCACTAATTTTTTTCATTATTTGACAATTCATATTAACATACAAGGTCCACTAAAAATAAGTGTTGCCCTTCCTGATTTTTCCCAAAGAATTTAAATATTCACTTATATTCTTTTGTACTATTAAAAGATGGTTCATTGTTCCTTTCGTCCTATCATGTTGCTTGTTGGATACCATTTTTAAAAAATAGTTTGATCATGCAGACAGTTTACATCACAAAATATGTGCAGTTTAAAACATCTGATGCACTCCAATCAAGACAGACTGGTTCCATACCCAATTCAACTGAATCAAATATGAAACCTGAATCCGAATCAAACACGGATAAATCAATATCTAGCTTTTACAACAATCAATTGTACTTCCATAATTTGTGCTTTTATACCACAAGTCCATATTTAAAGTGTCATTTCCAAAAGATTAATGGCAAAATTTTAAGGTTTGGCAGGTCTTTATACTAAGGCTAGGTAAGTTTTATAGTCATTAAAATCTGAATCATCTAGTTACAGGTTAGATATACAAACAATGTACTAATATCTCTTATGATTTTTTTTATGTACAAGAACAATGGAACTATTGCTTGATGACCTTGATAATGAAAAGCACATTAACATATCACATTACATTAAACTGAACCTGGTTTATGGAATACTGGAATTGGTTTATATCAAATCAAAGCTGTTTAATTACATCATACTACTGTATATAACAGTCTAGATGTGACATACACATTTACTCCAAATTTCAAGTCAACATGTTAGCTTGTTATGGAGATATGACTGGGAGATTAAGGTGTGGCAGATGGGCAGACAGGCTGACTCAAGTATGTGCCCCGTATGAAACAAACTCCATTCGTTGAGGCTGGGTGGAGAACTTTAAATGATACCACTAGAATATGTTTTTAAATTGTTAATGTCAATATATAAAAGATTGAAACCTAAATTCTAAAACTGACATTCTATGACCATAATGTTTGGTCCTGGAAGCAGGGATTATCATTAAAGTGAGCTGTCCATACAACTTTTTTTTCACCTGGTTGGTTCTGACCATTAATAATAATTGAAACTTACATTACTTACCTGACATAAAGTACTTGTGCTTGACATCCTTTGTGATAAGACCCTTGTCAAAGCACTGTTGGCTTGCAAATTTCAGGCTATCTCTCAGTTCATTGTAGATTCTGTCCCATTGTTGCTGTGCTTCTTTGTTCTCCTGAAGTGAACAAATGATGTACATTTGCAAATTAATGAAATACTTGTTACTGTCAAACTAAAAATGGCATGACCATGAAATTATCACATAATCCTCGTGATGTCACTTGTTGCCTCAGGATATAAGATCCCTGTTGAACTCTGGATATGACTGGAAGCAAGATGTAATTGCACATCATGTCTCATTACGAACCCACTTGCTGCCTCGGTGTGTAAAACCCATGATGAACTTTAGACAATGACTGGAAGCATGATGTGATTCCACAACATTGTCTTACAAACTTTTATCAAATAAAAATTATGAAGACAATTTTAAGCAAAACAATATTGAAAAAGAAAAAGGTACAGTTAATGAAAGTTGTATTACACCTTGGGAAATCATAGGCAAACAATGCTGTGTTTCTCATTGTGGAAAATCATAGCCATACAATACAGTGCACTGTGTTTCACAGACTTAATGTTCAAAATTTCAACAAGAACCTGATGAGAAATAATTCATCAGCAAACTGTTATATGATAAGAGGATTGAATGATCTTCAATCAGTACAAATTGGATGTAAATAAATCATCATTGAATAAATACTGTATGGATGTTAGGTGAGATAGCATTGTTTCCACTGCTTTTCTATAAACAACTGCTACTATGGAGTAGATACACATTTCAGTCTTTGGCAACAAAATACACTCTGATCTACAATATGATTTTTAGATTGATTTGATTTCCTCAGTCTGTAATAGTATGCCCAGTGATAGTGTCTCCAAACCATGGTTTCTTTAAGTATCCCTGTGATAGTGCATTTAATCCATGGTTTCAGCTAGTGTCCTTGTAATAGTATATTCAATCCATGGTTTCAGCTAGTGTCCTTGTAATAGTATATTTAATTCATGGTTTCAGCTAGTGTCCTTGTGATAGTATATTCAATCCATGGTTTCAGCTAGTGTCCTTGTAATAGTATATTCAATTGATGGTTTCAGCTAGTGTCCTTGTAATAGTATATTCAATTGATGGTTTCAGCTAGTGTCCTTGTGATAGTATATTCAATCCATGGTTTCAGCTAGTGTCCTTGTAATAGTATATTCAATCCATGGTTTCAGCTAGTGTCCTTGTAATAGTATATTCAATCCATGGTTTCAGCTAGTGTCCTTGTGATAGTACATTCAATCCATGGTTTCATTCAGCTAGTGTCCTTGTGATAGTATATTCAATCCATGGTTTCAGCTAGTGTCCTTGTGATAGTATATTCAATTCATGGTTTCAGCTAGTGTCCTTGTGATAGTATATTCAGTTCATGGTTAGCCTCCCTGTGATAGTGTATTCATTCCATTGTATATGTTAGAATCCCTGTAATAGTGTATTCAATTCATGGTTTCAAATAGTATTCCTGTCATAGTGCATTCAATCCATGGTTTAAGTTAGATCCCTGTGATATTGTAATTCAATCCATGGTTTTAGTTAGTATCTCAGTCTGTGATAATGTGTTTCAACCTCTGGGTACAGCTAGTATCCTTGTGAAAGTGTATTCAATCTGTGGTTTCAGTTAGCAACCCTGTGTTAGTGTATTGAAATCACGGCTTCTGTACCCATCCCTGTGATACTATATTCAGACAACATTTTCAGCCAGTATCCTTGCAACAGTGCATTCAGTCCATAGATTCAATTAGTATCCCTGTCATAAAGTATTTAATCCATGGTTTCAGTTAGTATTCCTGTGATAGTGAATTCAATCCATGGGTTCATTTTGTATCCCTGTGATAGTGCATTCCAACCATGGGTTTAGTTAGTATAACTGTGATAGTATACTTAATCAATTCTTTCAGTAAGAATCTCAGTCTGTAATAGTGTATAAAATCTGTGATTTCAGTTAGTATGCCAGTGGTAGCATATTCAATTCATGACTTCAGTTACTGAGCCCCTATGATAGTGTATCCAAACCATGGTTTCACTTAGTATCCCTGTGATAGTGTCTCCAACCATGTCTTCAATTATTACCTCTGTGACAGTGTGTTCAATTTGTGGTTTCTGCTAGTGTTATTATCATCATATATTCAATCCATGGCTTCAGTTATATCCCTGTGACAGAATATTCAATCCTTGGTCTCGGTTAGTATCCCTGTAATACTGTCTTCAAACCTTGACTTCAGCTAGTATCCCTGTTAGAGTGTATTCAATCCCTGGTTTAAGCTTTATCCCTGAGATAATGTATTCAATACATGGTCTCAATTAGTATCCATGTGATCAATCAATGGTTTAAGCTAGTATCCCTGTCAAAGTATATTCAATCCATGATTTGAGTCAGAACCCTGTGATACAATATTCAATCGATGGTTTCAGTTAGTATCCCTGTAATTGTGTACTCAATCGATGGTTTCAGTTAGTATCCCTGTAATTGTGTATTCAATCGATGGTTTCAGTTAGTATCCCTGTAATTGTGTATTCAATCGATGGTTTCAGTTAGTATCCCTGTAATTGTGTATTCAAGCATAAGTTTCAGTTAGTATCCCTGTAATTGTGTATTCAATCGATGGTTTCAGTTAGTATCCCTGTAATTGTGTATTCAATCGATGGTTTCAGTTAGTATCCCTGTAATTGTGTATTCAAGCATAAGTTTCAGTTAGTATCCCTGTAATTGTGTATTCAAGCATAAGTTTCAGTTAGTGTCCCTGTTACAAAGGATCCATGCAATGGTTTCAGTTAGTATCCCTGTTACAAAGGATCCATGCAATGGTTTCAGTTATTACCCCATGATAACAATCATAACATTAATGAGGACTTTGTTTAGTGCCTAATCTTTAGAAGCTCTAAGTGCTTTATAACATTTGACAACAATTAATAAACATATAATGATATGATTACAAAAATAAAAACACCATGAAATTAGAAAACAGAAAACATGTTTTAAATATTTAAGATAAGGAAACATTATTAGGTCTTTAAGTCTCTTCTTGCAATTGAAATAGGGGAGTTTTAAGAGTGCTCATAAATGAGATCTCTGTGTCTTTGTGTCTAAGTTCAGTAGGCAATTCGTTCCATGTTGATGGGTCCTGGTATGCACAAGAAAGCTGTCCATATGATTTTGTTTTCATAGAGAGAAAAAAGAGAATATGAGTGTCAGAAGAGGAGTGTAAGTATCTTGCTGGCGTTTACACATGGATGAAGCCAGATAGGTATGTTGGACTGGAACCCATCATCGCGAAAAGTAGCACAGACTGGACTGAATGGATAGCCAGTGTAGTAGATATTGAGATAAACCAGACAGAATTGAGTTACAATCCAGTCTTGAAAGTAATAAAGAATACACTAATGTTTTAGTGGCATCAAATGACAGATCTTGCGACTGGAACTGATGCGTCTCAGCTCAAGATAAGCAGCCTTGCATATGTTCATGACATGTTGGTGGAATGAGAAAGTCACGTCGAGAGTAACACCTAGGTTTTGTACTGACTGTGAATTTAATGTTGGTGTTGCTAATATTTATTGTCTGTGGTGAAGGATGTGAATAAGAAAGTTCTTGTCTTGTAATTTGAATGGCTTCAGTTTTATCATCATTCATCTGCAGCTTGTTACATGACCTCCATGATTTCACATCAGAAATGCACCTCACTACATCTTGGATTGTAGCTTCGACTTCAGCTGAGTGCCTATATTTGTATATTTGGGTGTCATCTACATACAATTGGTGAGACACTGGATGATGGTCCATGACATTTGAGAGTGGCTGAGTGCGCAGAATGAAGAGAACAGGTCTAACATCAGACACCTGTGGAACACCACAACATAGATCAACTGGGCTGGAGTGTTTTCCAGTTGTAGACACAATTTGTGTGATAGTGTGTTCAATCCATCTGACTTAGTACTTCATTCTGTAATAGTATATCTAATCTGTTGCTTTTAGTTAATATTCATGTGATAGTGAATTCAATCCATGATTTTCACAAGTGTAAAAACAAGAAATGATGATGCATGAGGACATATTTTTTCAGACATAAGAGTTTTGTTCTTATTCAAGAGCATCAATACTGAGCTAAGACAACCTAATTGGCTACTTTTGATACAGAAATATTGTACTGTTCAGAATGTACAATCATATCCAATCTGATGAATGTCCAAACAGCAGTGTCTGAGACACTCATCTAAACATGAAAGTGTGCATAATCAATGATCCATAAAAAGCTGGTGACCTCCCCTACTTTTTCATTCTGGTGTAGTACAGTTCGGGATACATGGACACATATTTTCATGACTGTACAGACAAGCATTTCCAAGAAACTACCATAATCTCAAAGTAAACACTTCTTATAACCACTGAAGCATGTTCCTCACAGTGACCAACTTCAGTTTTGATGGTAAAGAACTCCTCTGCATCAACCACTGGTCTATTTTCATGAATACATGCTACAAGGTCCCAAAAACAGGTAAATATACAAGACACTGTTACTAAAGTAGGAACTGTAGGTCAAAGTGTCCTACTTTAGGTATGGTGGTGTATTAGTCCTCATTACCATAGACACAATAATGTCTGAAATATTGACTTGAGGATGAAAAAAAAACAGTACTAATGCCAATGACTTTGACACCAGGGATATGGAATAAACTCTTTTGCACTTCATTCAAGGTTTGAGATGGGGGGTGTAGTGGTAAAAATTGGAAACCAATAAAGATCAGGTCATATATGTTGGAGGAAACAATGTTTGAGGTATGTGTGATAAATGATTTTTAATTTAATAATTTTGTATTTAGATTACATCCCAAACATATTTGTGCGATGATGGCTTGGTATAGGACATAAAAGTGATTTGGGATGGCTTAGGATCTGGCATAAACATAATTTGAATAATCCATATTGTAACTGGAACTGACTGGGATGTTGAAAGCAAATACCTACACTTTTCTTGCCACACCTACTGTCAATGACAGTCACACATTCTCATATATCAGTTGTTCAGAAATAGCATGCATGCACTGTACCAAGGAAATAAACAAACAGTATTAAATAGTATGCATGCATTGTACCAAGGAAATAAACAAACAGTATGAAATAGTATGCATGCATTGTACCAAGGAAATAAACAAACAGTATGAAATAGTATGCATGCATTGTACCAAGGAAATAAACATAAACAGTGTGAAATAGTATGCATGCACTGTACAAAGGACATAAACATAAACAGTGTGAAATAGTATTCATGCACTGTACCAAGGACATAACATAAACAGTGTGAAATAGTATGAAAGTGCTGCATCATGGCCATAAACAGAAACTGTGAAAGCAGCAGGAAATCAACTAATAAACTGGGTGGCCTTTCTAGAGGGGGAGTTATAACTACACATAAAGAATGAAAGTTACAACTAATTTTAAAATATTTTAAACTTTCATTTAAAAGTCACAAGGGTGCAATGGAATCAATGTGATAAAGTATATATAAATTTTATTTAAAAGTTGCAACAATTAATTCTTTCAGTGGTAGCTTGTAGCTATTGTACAATATGCTTGGTATTTGCAAAGTTGAAAGTTTGTCATGTGATCCAAATGGTGTGAGTCTGGTACCCTTTCAAGTACAGCTAACATACCAGTCTTATTTTCTGGGAACCAGACTTCATGCTGAAATTAGCTGAATAACACTGCAACTCTGCAGTTAGCTTTTCTGAATAACACTGCAACTCTGCAGTTAGCTTTTCTGAATAACACTGCAACTCTGCAGTTAGCTTTTGTCATCTTCATAATTATCAGTGGCAATAATAGCCAGTAATTATCAAAATGATAAAAAAAACTAACATCTAAGGACAACAGTAGTAAGGATAACTGGATTACTTACCTATTTGTATGAATTAAATTTATTTTACTAGCATGTTGGAAACAAATGTAAATTTATGTAATTTAGAAATCCACAAATATCTGTGAGATTTCTATCAGTAAACCCCATTATGTGGCCATTTGATAGGGATAAATTTGTCAGTTTTTGCACAAATATGTTGACTGCTGAATCTAAACACAACTCTATGGTGCCAAGGGATCTTGTCTGTATAAAGAAGGTGGCTGCTGGTCCTGGGGACCATTCAGGTAGGGGATTTCTATACTTTGAAGGTTCCTCTACAACCTTCCATCATACGTTGATGGCAGATCAGTATCATTTTGTACACATTGAAAAGATCTTCTAGTCAGTATCTTTTTCATCAAATTTAATCAAATTCTATTAAGTGTTTTTGACAAGACACTAAAGCTTCTTTCTATTTGGAAAAATAACTGCCAATCTGACTGCAGCCCTGTATCATTTATTAAATTTCTATTTGGAGAAATAACTACAATATTTGACTGCTGCCCTGTATCCATTTATTAAGTTTTAAAGATTTTACTGCACAGATCCATCTGTTAAATGTAATCAATCTGTAATGAGCAGTTTTGGAGATGTGGTTTTTAGATTTTTCTACATTTTGCAATAACAGGCAATATTAGACTGAGGTTCAGCATCATTTGTGATAACATGAAATATCTTTATATTATAATTCTATCAAATTTTGTCCCATTTCTTTTAAATATATTAGAATCTTTTGCTATTTTAAGTTTTGGCAGCCATATTGAATTTTGGATCAGTATCATTTACACAACCCTGAATGACCTTCATGCCAGGATAATTGATATGAAAAATAGTCAGATTTTGTTGAGAGATCCTTGAGAAGAAGTCCCCAAAGGTTCCATCTGTGCTAATTTTAAGTAATGGTGGAAACATTTCATGGTGGAAAGGCATTATTTGTACAAGGAAAGGCATTATTTGTACAAACTTAAAAGGCCATCATGCCAGAAAGTTCTGTGTTAAATTTTTCAAATTCTGTCCAAAACAAAGACATTGTTAGCTTTTCCTATTTTTAGAAAGGAAGCCATACTGGATAATGGATCAGCATCATTTCAACATATCTTAAAGACCTAAATAACAATATGCTTTATGTCATTTCTAGTCAAAATTCTGTTCAATCATTTCTGAGAAAATGCTATTTAATTACATTTTTCAGTTTTGTAAACTGATAGTGAACTGGCATATCTGTAACAATAAGAGACTGAAAGTTCTTTATGAAAGGATGCTTTCTGTAAAACTAAGTCAAATTCTGTAAAACCATTTCCAAAAAAAGTCCTTTCAAGGTTTTACAATACTGGCTACCTTACCGTATTATGATTTCTTTTGCACAAATCTTAAGAATTTCATGCCAAAATGCCTTCTATAAAATTTAGTCAAGGTGGAAACTTACCATTTCTTTATAGCCAGAAATGACAGAGCTGATTGGCTGTAGGACATACATAGGGGGCACATTGTTATCATCCCTTTTGAACCATGTCAGCAACTGAGTTACCTCCCTTCCTGATTCCCTCAGGGCGGACAAGAGAGTTTCAAATTCAGCAACATTGATTGCTGTCTGCAGTGGTTTGTAACCATACTTTTGGTTTAGAAATGTCTGAAAAAGATAATACTTAAAATCAGAGTTTTAAAGAATATATGCGAAATACAAAATCTTTAAAAGTGTAAATTATATGAAAACTTTCAGATTTTCTAACTCAAGGAGTAATAACATGTCTGCCAAAAAAAGAAAAAGACAGAAGATTTTTTAAAAATTGGAGACCTATATCACTTTTAAATGCTGACTATAAGATTCTTAGGGAGCTACTGCAGCTATGATCAAAAAGGTTCTTCAATCAATAATCAGTGACACTCAAAAAGGGTTTATGAATGGGAAATTCATTAGAGAAAATACCAGGCTATTATATGATATTATGAATCAACTTGAGAACAAAAACAGATATTATTGTTAATATCACATTTACTGCATGTTTTCGGACGGTAAAAAATTATTATTTTTTGTCTGAATAGTACATATTAAATTCTTTAATTAGGTGTCCGAAAAACATTTTTGCCTTCCCTCCAGTGTATCCATAAGTTACAATTATATAGCCCACATGCAGCGGTGAAGTAGAACAAGTATTTTATCTAATACCACGGAAAGGATAATGAATGAAAAATGCATTACTTGCCTATTTTGTTTATTTGATACATGTCCATCCACCAGAAAACACAGCCGTACATGTATTTGAGCCACAATTGTGTGTATTTAAAAAAAAAACCCACCATATTAGTAATTGTGCAATCCAGTTTAACCCTTTTCTAGCCTAATAAGTGATCTATAAAATCTACCTTACAAATGCTGCAAGCTTTATGTCTGTGTAATTAAGATATTAATATAAACTAAATGTTTAAAAAATTGAAATTATAATTTTGAAGATATTTATGACAGAAACATTTCACTATTAAGAGTAAAAATACCAGTACATGTACAAGTGCTAATCTTAGAGCACCATGGATGAGAGGCTCCATATGGGGTGAGTGTTGTAAGCTCGCCTAGGAAGGGTAAAAATAAAAAGCAACCTGCAATATACTAGCCATTAATATGTTGGTATTTTTGTAAAATAATGGTGATCTATTTGTTTTGGTTCTCTCCTTTTTCTGTTTCCCACTTAACCAACAGTAAATTCAAAATGAGTAGACCCTGCTGACTCGAAACAATCAACTACTCAAAGATTGTTTTGATGCATGTAGAAGATTTCAGGGTTTAGGTGACAATTGATACTAAGATAATTTGTGAGATTTCTTTAACAGATGTGTTCCAAAATAAAGGGCAGATATCTGGAATTCATTAAAAGAGCACAGGATGTACCAAACCTGTGGAACCAACAATCAATATTTAACATCTACAAAGAGGTTTATTACCTGTAGAACAATAACTACATTAAACCTTGGCACATAATGCCTTGGGGATAAGAGGGTTGGTTTGTTGCATAATGCCAATGAATTTACTAATCCATACTGACTTTATGATGTATTGATTAATGATATAAAGCAGGGATCATTGTTTTTAATCCATACTGACTTTATGATGTATTGATTATTGATATAAAGCAGGGATCATTGTTTTTAATCAAAGCCATATCTGTCACAACTGTGTGACATGGTTTCGTGTGTAATGATGTCTACACTGACAACCAATCCAAGTGGAAGTTCCTGATCAGACTGAATAATTGCCAACCAAATGAAACAAACTTTAAAACAAAGCAGAGGATCTTTTTAGATTGTGTCCAAAAAACTAAATTGTAGAAAAAACTATAGTGGAGCAACAACTAAAAAATTACAAGGCATCTAAATATTCTATTTGCCAAAAAAAAAATGTCCGAAAACAATGTCCGAAAACATGCAGCAAATATGGTAGACTGAAAAAGACGACTCAATTAACTAGACCTCTGTAGATCAAGCTTTACAACCTTTTAACTTTGGTGATTCTGTTTGTAAGTAGTTTAAACTGTTTTGTAATGACTCTAAAAGTTGTGTTATAAATGATGAACATGTCATCATTTTTTAGACCTGAAAGAGAATGTCATCAAGGAGATCCCATTGCACCTTATTTATCATCGGGGTTGATATTTTAGCTCTAACTTAAAAGCAAAAAGTGGATGTACAGGGACTGATCTTTGATGTCAGTGAATATAAATGGGGTCAGTATGCCAATGACTTTTATTCTTCTTGATGGATCTCTACTTTCTCTTAAAGTAACTATGAATATCTTGCAAGTTTATTTTAATATAATGTAGCATAACAAAGACAAAGGCTACCTGAATTGGAAACAAAAAAAAATTTTCCAATGAAAGAATATGTCCTATATTGGCCAATTGGTCCTCTTCTAACTTTATACAAATTAGCATAAATTTTCCACCATATTTACAACAAATGGTGGAAATTAATTATATGAAGAAACTAACAAAGGCAAAATGAATACTGGCAAGCTGAAGTCAAAGACATCTGTCAGTAGTTGGTAAAGTAATTGTAAAAACTTTTGTTCTGCCCATATTCATTTAAATTTTTTCAGCACTTCCAAATCCATTAGCAAAAGCTGAAACAGACCTAAATTGTACATTAATTAATTGTATGGGGTGGAAAAGTAGAGAGAATCAAATGTGATATACTAATAGCCCTAGAGAATGAGGGAAGACTAAAAATGATACACATTTTCATTTATTAGGTATAACGAGATAAGATGCATAAACAATTGCTGGAAAATAAAAATGGGGCATGGCAGAACTTAGTCAATACAACTATACTCAAAAGTAAAAAGAATCTTTGGAATTTAGGGAAAAGGAAATTAGAAGAATTTAAAGATGTAATTTTGACAGTACTGTATCTAATTGGAATTAGGAACTGGAAAGGATAAACAGGTATTCATCCCAGAGTATTTTTAATTTTTTGTCCCTCCCCCAGAATGTTCTATCAATACAAATCCTGGATAGAAGCCGGTTTTATAATTCTGATGTTCTAGTTGATGATTATGGTTATTACCTTCTGAAATGATAAAACAAAAAACTAAAACTGATGCCTTCTTGAAATACTTCTCTTTAATAACCAAAATTCCAAAAGCATGGAAAGACAGCATATAAAAAAAATTTAGCACATAATAATTTTGATAAGCAAGAGGTTAAAATAATGAACTTGTAAAAACATAATTCACTCATGTTTGTTTACAAAGATTTTTAAAAAAGGATAAAAGTCAACACACTGCTAAGCAAGGAACTTGGATGCAAATATTAAATAAAAATATAAGTAGTGAGGAGTGGTTTGAGATTTATAGCCGGACGAAATGAAATCTCTTAACTTTAAATCGCTACTAATGATTTTTTGAAAAGAAATAACATGTTAGTCGAGAACAAATGTAAATTCTGTAAGAGTAATAATGAAAGTATTGAAGATCTCTTCCATGTTTTCAATATTACTGCACAGTTCTGGTACAGTTTTATTGAACATTTTATTGAACATCTCTTCCATGACTGCAATATTACTGCACAGTTCTGGTACAGTTTTATTGAACATTTTATTGAACATCTCTTCCATGACTGCAATATTACTTCACAGTTCTGGTACAGTTTTATTGAATACTGTGCACTTTCTTGCCCAAACATTGTACATTTGTCAAAACGAGAAACATTTTTAGGAAGTGAACAACTGGACAGCTTGTGTAATTTCCTGCTTTTCTTGGCACAAGATTATATTTATACTTGCAGATTAAATATGCAAAATCCTTCCATTTATTCTGTTAAGCAGAGTTGCAACGCATAAGAACATTTAAAAATACACTGCTAAGGTAAAAAAAAAGAGGACCAATGTCGTCAAAAATGGACCTCAACAAATGAATATGTAACTTGTATCTGACTTGATGGTAAACAGGAACAAAACACTGTATTATAACAAAATCTATGTCAACTAGATGCTGTATACATCATGTATTTGTCTATTTAAATTGTGTATATAAATAGATTGTATGCCATATGCATGTGTGCATGCATGTGTGTGTTTTCCTTTTCTGTAGATTATATTTATTATCCCCAGATTATCTGATAATCAGAGATGTTTGACTCTAAGGGTGACCATAAAATGGTTCCCCATCCCAGGAGTCAACCTATTACAGAAAAAATAAAAAAAATAAAAACAAAAATGTGTAAATTATAATTAAGTTACATCACTAACATATATGCAGTGTTTGAAAAAAGGATACTCACATGTTCAATTTGCAACCAAGTGAAGAAAATAAAGTAGGTAATTGTATAAACCTGAGATTTTCCACTGACCAATAATAGTAAACTTTTATTAAGTGCCTTTGAAAAGCACAGAATTTTCAACAGTTTAATAAATTCCACATTTCAACATTAAAATATATAACCTCTATATAAAGTAGACATGTCAACATGTATATCTAACCAATATATAACGGAGACATGTCAACACATATCTAACCTCTAGATAAAAGAGACATGTCAACATGCTAACCTCTAGATAAAGGAGGCATTTCAACATGTATATCTAACCTATATAAACATGACATTTCAACATGTATATCTAACTTCTAGATAAAGAAGACATGTCAACATGCTATCTAACCTCTACATGTAGGAGGCATTTCAACATGTATATCTAACCTCTTTATAAAGACATGTCAACATGACATTTCAACATGTATATCTAACCTCTATATAAAGGAGACTTGTCAACAAGCATACTGAGTCTCTATAACAAGGACATATGTCAGCATCCACAATGATATATAAAAAGAAAACAAGCGAACAGAAATATATAATCTTTATATAGAGCACTGATGTCAACACACATATTTAACCTTCATATAATTGACACATCAGCGTGTATGTTTAAGCTCTTTATAAAAGACATGTCAACATCTATTTTAATTTCTATATAAAGGACACATGTATATTTAACATCTATATAGTGGAGACAGGTCAACATTTATATTTAAGCTCAATAATGGAAATATGTCAACATTTATGTTTAAGCTCAATAAAGGATACATGTCAACATTTATATTTAAGCTCAATAAAGGAAACATGTCAACATGTATATTTAAGTTTTTTGACAAAAGAACATCTGTCAATATTGATATTTATCCTCTCAATAAGACACATGCCACCATGTATATTTAACATTTTTATGGGTCAATATTTATTCTTAACCTCTATAAAAAGAGCACCTGTCATATATGCATATTTAAGCTCTATACATAGAAAATGTCTATCTATTTGAGAATCATTTTTTTTAAAAAAAAAAAATTCATTTCAAAACATGACAAATGTGATTTAATCAGAATTAAATTTGGCTATATGACATTAAACTCGAACTATAAAGTAATTTTCATCAAAAGATTTTTTTCATATTAAATTTGAAAATCAAGTGTCTGATAAGTGACCGTTCATGGAAAATTTACGTTTATACCTTTGATAAGGAAGAAATATTTGCAATTAATTTTAAGAACATTTTATTGTTGGACATTACCACAAAGTTTGGCCCTGTTGAGAGCTTCTGGCAGTTGTATATTTCTTCTCGGCAGAGATTGGTTGCTTGATGATCATTTGTGGCATCAGATGGTACACCCCATCTCATGTCCACCAACTAAAAGTAAACAGTAATAATATTTTTGAATTGAAATGAGTAATTACATCATGAAGTGCAGAAGAAGAGATCGAAAATATCAAAATTTCATACATTTTCACCTGAAAGGAGTGAGTTGAGTCGCATCTTTCCCAGACATGACTATAGCTATACACAGAGCTGAGGACATATATGGATTTCAAACCATTGTCAATATTTACATCAATCAAAAATGGACTGGCAGAGAAATAGAGTAGTTGCCTGGCTGATATTCTAACCATGCACAATGTTGCATTCCAAAAAACAAAAACAAAAATAACAACATTCACAGCACACAAAATTACCAAGCTACTACAATGTACACAAATAATTCATAATGCAACCATGCTGTCTTTGTCACTGAGAGAATTTATCTAAACATTTATTTTTTCTGTAACCTCAGAGTCCAATACTAATAAAACCTTAGACTCATCCATGTTATTAAGCAGAGTGACATGAAATTGCTAATGATGAAAAAGATGCCCCAAAACCTGTATTATACAAGACGATCTGCATTAAATAACCAATGACACAGAAAATGAGATAATGCTTATATAGTAAATGGTTAGGTTTAAATGTTTATCTATTGACCTTGACACATATTCAGTACATTTGCAAATTTAACTTGCTGCAAACAGTTCATTAATAAAGTGAACTTTGTGTGCTGAAAGAATCTGGAATGAACAACATGTAGAAATATGAATAACTGTCATGTGTAAATATCACTGTAAATAAATTTACTTTTCTCATAATGAATGCAAGAAATCATGATTTTGGTTTATTCTTTTATTTTACATTCTTTCCAATTAGGTGATTGATACAATAGTTTATCTAAATTTTTCCAAATTAGATGAGTGATAGGATGGTTTATCTTGATTCTTCCAAATTAGATGAGTGATAGGATGGTTTATCTTGATTCTTCCAAATTAGGTGAGTGATAGGATGGTTTATCTTGATTCTTCCAAATTAGATAAGTGATAGGATCATTTAATTCTTTCAAATTAGGTGAGTGATATGATGGTTTATCTAGATTCTTCAAAATTAGATGATAGGATGGTCTATCAAAATTCTTCCAAGTTAGAAGTGTGATATAATGGTTTATTAACATTCTTCCAAAGCGGGTTTGTGATATGATGGTTTATTAACATTCTTCCAAAGCGGGTTTGTGATATGATGGTTTATTAACATTCTTCCAAAGCGGTTTTGTGATATGATGGTTTATTAACATTCTTCCAAAGCGGGTTTGTGATATGATGGTTTATTAACATTCTTCCAAAGCGGGTTTGTGATATGATGGTTTATTAACATTCTTCCAAAGCGGGTTTGTGATATGATGGTTTATTAACATTCTTCCAAAGCGGGTTTGTGATATGATGGTTTATTAACATTCTTCCAAAGCGGGTTTGTGATATGATGGTTTATTAACATTCTTCCAAAGCGGGTTTGTGATATGATGGTTTATTAACATTCTTCCAAAGCGGGTTTGTGATATGATGGTTTATTAACATTGTTCCAAAGTGGGTTTGTGATATGATGGTTTATTAACATTGTTCCAAAGTGGGTTTGTGATATGATGGTTTATTAACATTCTTCCAAAGCGGGTTTGTGATATGATGGTTTATTAACATTCTTCCAAAGTGGGTTTGTGATATGATGGTTTATTAACATTCTTCCAAAGCGGGTTTGTGATATGATGGTTTATTAACATTCTTCCAAAGCGGGTTTGTGATATGATGGTTTATTAACATTCTTCCAAAGCGGGTTTGTGATATGATGGTTTATTAACATTTTTCCAAAGCGGGTTTGTGATATGATGGTTTATTAACATTCTTCCAAAGCGGGTTTGTGATATGATGGTTTATTAACATTCTTCCAAAGCGGGTTTGTGATATGATGGTTTATTAACATTCTTCCAAAGCGGGTTTGTGATATGATGGTTTATTAACATTCTTCCAAAGCAGGTTTGTGATATGATGGTTTATTAACATTATTCCAAAGTGGGTTTGTGATATGATGGTTTATTAACATTCTTCCAAAGCGGGTTTGTGATATGATGGTTTATTAACATTCTTCCAAAGTGGGTTTGTGATATGATGGTTTATTAACATTCTTCCAAAGCGGGTTTGTGATATGATGGTTTATTAACATTCTTCCAAAGTGGGTTTGTGATATGATGGTTTATTAACATTCTTCCAAAGCGGGTTTGTGATATGATGGTTTATTAACATTTTTCCAAAGCGGGTTTGTGATATGATGGTTTATTAACATTCTTCCAAAGCGGGTTTGTGATATGATGGTTTATTAACATTCTTCCAAAGCGGGTTTGTGATATGATGGTTTATTAACATTCTTCCAAAGCGGGTTTGTGATATGATGGTTTATTAACATTCTTCCAAAGCAGGTTTGTGATATGATGGTTTATTAACATTCTTCCAAAGCGGGTTTGTGATATGATGGTTTATTAACATTCTTCCAAAGCGGGTTTGTGATATGATGGTTTATCTATTAATCTTATTCTGATTTTTCCATCTGACTAGCAATTTCCATTCAAACTATTACTAAATTTGAAAGCAAAACGTTTAAAATTTTCAAGTTGCTGTCTTAAAATTAATTCAATTTAATAATCATGTCAGAAAAAAGATAGGACCATCAGTATTTTCTTAAAAAAACTGTAAATCTAATTATTAACTTTTTATAATATGTCACTTGCTATATTTGCAATGGTAGAACACTAGCATTCTGGCTATATGGATGTGATCTTAGTTTTAATGTCACTAAAAAACTCATTAAAATGATAATCTAAGACAATAAAAAGTACCAATAATATTCTTGAAATCTCAAACACGAGAACATTATATGAATTCAATCAACACTAACCAAAGGTCATCAATCCACTTTGTTCCAAATTTACTTAACTGTTATCATGTGTACTTAGTTGAAAATGTACTCTACCACTCTGACATCTAACTGGATGCAGCTGAAAAAAACTGACTCAATCACACTGCTCTTTTATCTCGGAAGATAATTGGGAATAAATATTATGACATCCACATATGATATCACCCATCATATGTCAGTTTCCCCATTTTAAATACTTCACATGCAAGTTTTTCTTTTGAGACAAGGCATGTGAGCATCACAGAAGTCACCATTTTGAATACTTAACTGGTGTAATGAGTTCTCACATTGGCCAACTGAGTTAGCTTGTGACAGACAGAAACAATTTCATCCACAAGATTGCACATTTTAAAACACAGTTTTGACCCACTTCATACACCAAAGACTGATGTGGACTGATGACCCTTGGCTAGTGAAGATGTCTGAATTCTAACACCATGTGGAACAAAAGTTAAAAACTGATGCAATTCTCCATGGTGAGTCATGTGGTCACAATGGTATCCAAATTTCTGAAGGTATACCATTGACAATACTGCCATAATTGCTTATTCTTATGCAGCATTAGAGAAAGTATCAAAAATTATTGATTTATTCGAATACACTGGTAACTGTGAACTTTAATAATATGTGTGGACTGAATTACAGCCTTAAATAAATGTCACATGCATGCTACATTATTATAAATAAACAATAAACACCATACCAGAAAGTCCAGTCCACATGCATGCTACATTAATAAAAAAAACAATATATACCATACTCAAAATACCAGTATATAGTCATCCTAAATTCAAAAACAATCAATAAACATCACAACTGAAAGTTCAGTCCATATGCATGCTATGTTAATAAATAAACAATAAACTCCATACTGGAAGGTCCAGTCTATATTCATGCTACTTAATAAATAAACAATAAATACTATAGTCAAAACTCCAGTCTATATTCATGCTACATTAAAAATAAACAATACTGGAAAATCCAGTCTATATTCATGCAACAATAATAAATAAGCGATAAATGCCATACTGGAAAATCCAGTCTATATTCATGCTACAATAATAAATAAGCGATAAATGCCATACTGTAATGCTTAGTCTGTATTCATTTGACTTTAATAAATAAACAATAAATGCCATACCTGAAAGTCCAATCCATGTTTTTCTTTACAGTAAGTCTTTAGCTTTGGATAGACACTCTCCAACAGCAAATTCCTCTCTTCTCTAGTGTCTGATGAAGATAACAATATTTGGTCTGTTAAACATCATCCTCAGGATAAAGACTTCAAGACTAGTGTTTGCAAAATATATATCATTGCACTCACCCACTTTTTCCAAACCATACCTAAAACCCTTTTCCCAGTAACCTCAAAGAAAGTTGATGTGCCAAAAGTCTTAATGTATTATAATGACATAATTGAGAATGTTCTTGAATTCACAATAATTAGAAAATAGTGATTTGGTCCAAAAGTCCTAAAATACCTATCCACCAAAAACCATTTTTTGAAAATACCATCATTTTCATGGAATTTTCCAACAAATTCATAAACAATGTCAAATCTGTTTACTTAACTTTTAACAAACAACTGATAAAGATTACACAGACCATGGTTTTCTTCCAAGCGGAAAACCAGTCTGGAACTCAGATCCAAGTGAATATATTTACCTAAAAGTAATAATTATATTATCATACAACCAACATAGACAAGAATGAGCTATTTTGTTTACAAAATGACCCTTACAATCTATGATCAGAGCCCCGAGTAGCCGAGTGGTCTAAAGCGATGACTGTTATGGATCACTGCCATTTCACCTCTGTCTGCGTGAGTTCAAGTCCAGACTCGGCTAACGTGGGTAAGTGAGAAAGCCTGCCAGTAGCTTCCCGTTGGTCGGTGGTTCTTCCCTGGGTTTTCCAGAGTTCTTCCTCCACTATTAATACTGGCCGCCATGTATAGCCTATTTTGTGCTGAAAAATGGTGTTAAACCCTAAAACAACAATCTTTGATCATGCACAAAAAAATTAAACACACAATATATATATACAGTCCTAATTGCATACAATATTTGTAACAAAACATAAGTCCTGCAAACAGAATATATCACATGTTACCAACTTGTTAAATCTGTCTGAATTCAGCAATCTGAAGATAAGCAAATGATTTTCATTTCAGGTGCGGCTGAAAGTCAAATTAATTATCCACAAATCATGTATTGATACTGATGGTTGATGTAACATCAATCAATATGCCAATACAGGCTAAAGGGTTGATTAATCTTACTATGTCTTGCTTTCCATCAGCTTTCTACGTCAAATCACTGAGACCTTAAAAAAAGCAATAGCTATCCCAAATATAAGTCATCCATAAAGTTTCTTGAAGATGTGCAGAACTAAAATAACTGAGTAGAAACAACTGTTCTTCTTTGAGTCAAAGGAACCATGATCTTTAACATATTGACTCCATAATCACTAGCTGCCCTCCTGACCCCAAGTGCAAGTAATCTAATACATTGTCTGGTACAAGGTCTTGAAATAGTCACTTTACTGAAGCCAATTACCTCTTTTCAGTAACAATGACCTAGACCTTTGGACTCCCAAAGTCAAAAAAGCTCTTCTCTACCTGAAGTTAAAGACATCTACAAAGTTTGGTAAACGTCAATGATCTTGAGCTAAAGCTGTGTGACAAACCATAAATGGATGGAGATATAACATTATAGATTCTGCTTTATAGCATTGTATAAAGAAACACAGCAAAAGCCACAATATTTAAATTAAAATATTATATAATTGTAACAGGAATTTAAGATTTTTAATAAAATTCTTTCTCAATATACTGAACCTGTAAATGTTGAGCTGATGAATATTCGAACAAGTCTGGAGTTCAAGGATGGCAGGTTGTCAAGGCAACCTCTCATCACAGACTGGTACTGTGATTCAGACATTACTGGGTCTTGCTGGCCAACTAAGGAAAATTTGTGATCCACTCAAACATAGCATTCTTCCCTCCATCTGAGTCTATTTTATACAGGGTACTGATACACTCTCTGTCTATTACCTATTCAGAATTCTGGAAGTAAATGAAAATGTGATGTTGAGTACAAACCTATTTATTGAATGAAGTTACAACAATATAGACTTTTCCTGTGGATGTAAATTAAAGGGACAAAGACTTTATTTGTTTTCTCCAAACTACTTCATTGGATAATTATGCACATCAGGTCCCAATGCTAACAATCAATAAGATCAATAAACCTAAGAAAAGCAGGTTATAATGACCTATATTAGATACAATCAGAAAGAACTATAAATCTACCTCAAAATGATTACAGATCTTTCTACTCTCATATTCATTGCAGTTGGTGGTTAGACTGACTGGTGGGTGAGGGTATTATTTGGATTTAATTGCCTCCATATAATTGTAATTTTTTCACATATGATGCTTGGTTTTCTTCTTTTTTTATACCTGTGATTAAGTTAACTTATTCATGTCATCGATCTTTCAAAGTTTCACTGATTGTAGCCTGGCTTTGGTAAGGACCCTTTATGAATGAAGCATAGCTCTTAAAGTTATAAATTAATTCAATCTTTCCAAGTTGATAATAGGGTCACATGCAGAGCTGATACTGGGTATAAACAGTAACTGTATTTGACATGAGGAAGATAAGCCTGTTTATTTATGTTTACTTTTCTGTACCAACTTAAACAAAACTTGTAAGCATATTTAAGCCCAAGAACTTAAACATAACAATTTTCATTAATAGCAGTGGAGGGTTTCATGTGGTATAACACTATTTTCCACCACATTTAATAACTTTTTGACACTACCCGCTGTAATCGATATCAACAACAGAGCTAAATTTTGGGTTGTACAGTCTGAATACCTGCTTTAACACATTCAATTTGAGTTCACCACAAAAGTGAATCAGCTGTAGACAATTAATTTTTAGAGACACTGCTAATAACAAATACAGTAAATCATGTCTTGAGAGAACACTGCTATGAAAGACCACCTGTATTAAGAGACCAGCTTATTCTTGCACAAATTTATTGATTACAGTGTCATGACCTATCATGAAAAAATACCTGTCTTTAGAGACCATTATTTTCTGCAGAAGGGGTGGTCTTTCAAGACATGTTCTACTGTCACTGTTTGAAAAGATTACAAACAAGGGATTGATAAAAGGTTACAAATTCTTGTCTGGATACAAACTTAGTAAAAATATTCATAATAATCACTGTAAATCCCTCTGTATACCACTCCTCCATATATAAACCCATGAATATTGTCATAGATTCCATTCAATTTTATTGCCATGACCTAATTTTAACTTAAGTTCACTTATTTGTAGTTTTTAACCAAATAAACCTGACTGAAATGATGTTTCAAATAATTTTTGTACTTTTATCCATATTAGCACACAGCATAATTGGAATATTGCATATTAAAATATGGCATCACCTACAACTTAATTCATTTTTACATGAACTGCATCATAAAGAGGGAAAACTATTCTTGTAATACATCTGTAATCCTCATTTCTATAATCTGGATCATCTATCTTAGACTTCTAATCTAATTTCAACATTCTAGATTAACTAATCTTGTAATCCAAATTTCTACAATCTGGATTATCTAACCAACCTGTTGTTGTAAGGTTTAACGCCATTTTTCAGCACAAGATAGGCTATACATGGCAGCCAGTATTAATGGTGAAGAACCTTGGAAAATCCAGGGAAGAACCACCAACCCACGAGAAGCAACTGGCAGTCTTTCTCACTTACCCACATTAGCTGAGTCTAGACTCGAACTCACGCAGACAAAGGTGAGATGGCATGTTGTCATAACATTATGACATTAAGTTCATTATTCAATGAGTTATTGTTGTAGATTAATGATACTTATTTTTATTCAAATTAATCAACTATAATGTCATGTTGTCATAACATTATGCCAATACAGTTGATTAATTTGAATCAAAATAAGTATCATTAATCTACGAAAATAACTCATTGAATAATCAACTTATTCTGAATTTCAGTTTGATATGTTTTTGTTGTTGGTGTACATATGGCCAAGTTGCTACAAAAAATAACTGATGTGTTTACACAATAGTCACTATATTCAATAATCTCATCCATGTATTTGTAAGCCACAAACTTTGATGCTTTCTTAGACTGGCTATATCCTAATAAACTCAAACACATATGCAGTATTTTTATGTGGCAATTTCATTTAAAAATGTTTTATAATTTAATTTCATACATTCTTTGGTTATGTTTTAACTACAAGATATACTACAATAATTATCATTAATTTTTATTCAAATGACTTTTACATTAATTTAATTAAAAATGAATTCCTTCACTTTTTTCCTATGCAAATACATTTATTCTTATCTAGCAACCTGTATGGTTGCTAAGAAACAATATAATCAGGTATTAGACTAGCATCAATGAGAGAAGCCAAGGTAATTTTGAAAGAATGATGGACAATTTAAGTTGTTCTATTATATTCTTACGTGTCTTAAACACTATTTGTAAAGATATTCTTGTGATTTAATTCACCATATTCATGTATACTATTTATTAAGGGTCCATTGTAGACTCGTTATGTATTTTTTATGTTACTGTTTAATGCGATTTTCAGTAATTTAAAAATGTGATTTCTTTTAAATTTTATAAATAAAAAATAAATAATTATAAGAATTGACAGTTGTTTAGTATTAAGTGCATATAATACAAATGTTAAATACAACAGCAAATATAGTTGCCGGTTACGAAATGTTCAAGTTACGAAACATCCCTAGTCCTACAGCATAAGCCCCATCACCCCGATATTTCTCTTTTGAAAGGGTGATAGCACTTAAACAAAAACATGTACGATGTCTTACATTGTAGGCCTAGAAAAATATAAACATCCCGCGTTTCAAAACGTAATACACCAGGATACAGACGCTCGTTTATATAAATTTCCTGATGATGAGACGTGTATAATATGTTCTATATTCTGATAAATATTGTCAATGTCATATTTTACATTACTCTAGTAAAATACTACAACATTAATAACCCAACATTAATCACCCACCGCATTATCGTTGCTCGGCAATGAAACTGTACACAGGACATCGTGCGTTGTTTACTGATAGCTTTGCTTGTGCTTTCCTTTAAAACTGAAGTCAGAAAAGACGTGAGCGGTGACCCGGGAGAATGGAAACCACTGATAAATTGCGGTGCAAGAAAAGACTTGTTCATACGACCATTGTGCCAAGAAGCAATCAAACATTTTCATATTTAGAATGAACATTTCTTATTATATATTTAATACAGGAACGTAATAATTTGATGAAGATTTGAAAAAGATAACTTGTCCAAAAATTACAAAAATTAAAAAAGAACAATATTTGTAGTACTTAAAAACCAATTGAAAATCAATCCAATAAAATAGCAAATTGCGTTTTTCAGTTAGTTTTTGTCTGATTTAAGTGCTTGACAATGACTAAATGTTGTAAATCATATAAATACATTTTTGCTACGTTTTTTTTTTTTTTACAAAACTCTCTCTCTCTCTCTCTCTCTCTCTCTCTCTCTCTCTCTCTCTCTCTCTCTCTCTCTCTCTCTCTCTCTCTCTCTCTCTCTCTCTCTCTCTCTCTCTGATAAAAACACGATCGCGTAAATCAGGACATTGAAGATTATTGGAATTCACTCATAACATTCAATTTTTTCAGACTTGTGGTAGGACATTTGAGCTTTAATTAACAATACTGAAAGTGTTTCTAAATTTTCGCTTTTTGACATAGAGAAATGTATTATTATTGATCTTACTAAGTAAGTTGGTTTTACTTCTTTCTGTTGCATAGTTTAAAACACAAAGTTGTAAAACATTAGTATTTGGTGTTGTTAATAAAGCATTAAAAAGTATTGAAAATGTTTATTCTTTCTAAAATTGCAAGAATTTTGTTTATCAAAAACAAAGTATTTCGATGCATTCATTTTATACATGTTTGTGGATAGTTATTAAAAAAGTTGATGTTTTCATCCAAAACATTAGAGGCAAGCATTATTTTTCAAATAAAATAAAAAGCTCCGGTGACCTATCGGTTAGAGCGTCCGCCTCGGATGTGGGAGGTTGTTGGTTCGATCTTCGGTCGAGTCATACCAAAGACTTACAAAAATGGTACTAACAGCTTCCTCGCTTGTCGATCAGCATTAAGGGCTTAGTGTTAGGACTGGTCGGCCTGGTGTCAGGATGTGACTGGGTGGGACATCATGCTACATGTCTGCAGCATGATGCCCCAGTGCTAGACATCACTATAAACTACCAGACTGCAAACATTGTAGCATATTTTTTTTATTAAAATCATAGTTTAATGAGAGCAGTAAAATTTATCAACATTCACAGTTTTATCTCAAAATTTTGGTATAGATGACACGCTCTGGAAATATTATCCAGATCGGCTATGCAATAGAACATGCTGGCAGTCATCAAAAAGAGACAAATATGGAAAACAAAATAGCTGTGACATGGGTCTTCAAAGATGCACTGTTCTTAGACGATATTACAGTAAACTCCCACAATTCCAAATCATAAATTTATAAAAAAAAAAAGAAAGAAAAGAAAAGAAAAAAAAAAATACAAAACCAAAACAAACCAGTGTTTGAAATTGGACAGCTTCTTGTAAGGCAGACTAGCGATATAAAATCGTTTTTGCTAAACCAGTTGGCTTAAATATTTAGCCTATATTTTATATTCTACAATTTCTTTTTATATCTGCTTAACGTACCTACAATGTAAATATTAATCAAGTGCTACCACTGCTACTGCTTAGTAATAAGGTGGTTTGCATTCTCGCGATATTGACATTGGTTGTTTTAGCTATCAAACAAACTGAGCAGGGAAGTTTGCAAAACGACACTCATCAAAAGTTCCAAACTTTCATCTGGAAACTTTGCTCAAACCAATTCCATTTCCTTGAAATATATTCATGCAATAATTTTAGAACGTCCTCTCTCTCTCTCTCTCTCTCTCTCTCTCTCTCTCTCTCTCTCTCTCTCTCTCTCTCTCTCTCTCTCTCTCTCTCTCTCTCTCTCTCTCTCACACACACACACACACACACACACACCCGCTCGCGCGCGCTCGTGTCTGTCTGCAAGTAATGAGTAATGTAGTAAAGTATCTTTGCTGACTTTGTAAACAGTTCCCAAAGCTAACCAGTTAAGTGATGGAGAAACGATTTGATAAGGACAGAGGCTAGCTGGTGTGTGTTTTTTAGGGAATTATATGGTCTTAAAAAGTAAGGTTAAAGACCTTGTGATCTTGGAAAAGATTGTAAAGTGTCACTGTCAGGTAAAGTTATAGAAAGGATAGAAAAATCTGAGAAAATCTAGACGTTTTGTCAGTATAAGAGAGCCCATGGTAAGAGCTAGAGCTGGTTACATGCTACATTAACTTAATATATTTTGTCTTATGTATAAAAGTATTTTTAAAATCCTTTTGAGAAGAAAGGAACACACGAGTTATTTTGATTATTTGTTATACAGAACCATCTATATATAATTTCAACATATTGTGATGAAATTACTTTGGTAAGAAAATATCTATCAAAAGAATTAGTCTAATTAAATCTTATTTATCAGTAAATTTGCGACATTCGTTATTTTTCTCTCGGGTAATACCTTAAAGTTTTCGTATACATTTTCTTTAAATGGATTTTAAAACGGTTCCATAAGACCATGCGAATGTGTTTGACTCACCACCCATTTTTATATACGATCGTTCCATTTTTTAAATAGTATTAACGACCGCAGAAATTCTTTCAGACATCCAAGTTTGGTATTAACTCGCAGAGAGACCTGCATGGCAGTGTTAAACCTTTATCACCACGGTTTCGGAACCCGAGTCAGTATGTCATTCACAATAAAAGTTACTTCCCATTACAGAAATGAACTTGATTTCGGGTTAATGGACTGAACAAAATCATGTTGTTTTTTTTCCTCATTATGTATTCGGCATAAGATCCACAGCATTGTAGAATTAAAAGACAGATGGTATTTTCATCTTTTATCAGTTTATACATGCATCAAATAATTAGTTTGTAAATAGTTAAGGAACTATCAACAGGGATTTTTTTTCGCATGATCAGCAAGTACATTTCAGCTTTGTTTTTGTTTTTCTTATATTAAATTAATTTTTACTTGCTTTTGTTTTCTTCTTACATTTATTTTCTTTTTTAAAATTTTTTTCAAGTAATTTATAATTTAAATTTCATAAAATGATGGTCTCTCTCTCTCTCTCTGTATATATATATATATATATATATATATATATATATATATATATATATATATATATATATATATATATATATATATATACGTGAAGTGCAGGTAATAAAATCCATTTTATGATATGAATATTTTTCAAGAATAATTAAAGTACATCAACAACTGTCCCAAAATCAATGATCTTTTTGACCATTTGGTAATGTTTACAAATTATTGGTGTAAGAAAATGTGCGCCTTAAAAGTTACTTAATTCGTTTCAACACTTTTTCTATGGACAAGGAGCTTAGGACTGGCCACATGCTGAATAACTAAGTGATCTCTCAGTCTGATTAAAATCAGATCTGTCAGTTTCTTACATGAAGACCATTACAACAGCTGCTTAGGGGTCATGTTCTGGTGAAGTTTTGAATTAGCCAGCAGAAATACAGCTTTCAGAAAGTTCAAAGTCAGTCAAATCATTGGCACATGTTGATGTTCTTCGTCTGTACTGTTCAGCCTCCCAAATGCAGAGTTATAAGATTTTATCTGGTTGGCTGATAAAATATTTAATATGGTAATAATGCAAGTCATCAGAACATGACCCCTAAAGAATCACTGTCAGTTCTTTATGTATGACAAAGGAAATCTGGATTTAATCAGAATGGATGATCTTGTTACGTTAATTATTTGATACCATCATAACCTGTGGAAGAGATAATTTGTTTATTAAGGAGAGATCAGCTTTCATGTTCAGCCATATTGTAGTTGCCTCACTTTCTTTTCAGTGTTTTAAAATAACTTTCCCAGAACTCTGGACAAACACTGTAGATCACAACTGCCTCTTCTAGAACTCTGGATGAACATTGTAAATTAAATCTTAGGGTTTATGGGGAGGGAGTATAAATATATCATAATGAAACCCCATTATATTACTCCTTGAAATTATATTTATCAAAATACCTTGAGCATCATTTCAAGAAATATGGCAGATTAATCTGTGTATCTTGTTCACCTTCACTTTTTCTCACTACTAGTTGAATCATGATTCCTGCATCCTTTCTTTTCTGATTTTAGATAATTTTGAGCTTTTATGTTCAGATATGACGTCAATATACTCCTTATTGAAACCAAGCAGTTAAAGTCTGTTAGAAAAATTATCTGAATTCCCAATTTATTTTAAACAAGCCCAAGGATTTTACATTATGATCAGTGCAAAGTAGATTACAAACTCTGGTAGGAATTGATATTTATTGTTTCTACAAAGAAATGTTGAATTGCTCATGTGAAGAGGTACACCTTTTGGCTTCTCTTGAACACCATAAAAATATGATAGTGTTACAAAGGAAAAACAATCTTCTGAGATACAGACAATTAAATTAAAAAATTAAAACCACTGCTATTTAAAATAAACCATTCACCCCTTTTCTAGGCACACATATATTCAATATACAAGGCTTTCAAAATAACTTTTTTATAGCCCAAATATAATATTGACATAATGGTGATTCTTTAAATGGTATCCTTTAAATGTAAATCACTTGATGTCTCAGTCTTTCCAAATGTAGTCTTTGTGCATTGGCTGTTAAAATGTCAGTAAAGTTGACCAGAACCATCCATGATGGAGTTGTCAAAGTAAATCCTGCCAACATGGTGATTTGTAGATATTAAACTTTAACTCATGGAGAATTATTGCACATTGTGTATGGAGGGGATTAAGTGCCCCACCACAACTTGAGGAGAGATGAAAAAAATGACATGAGCTGTATTGTACAATTAAACATCAATTATCTTCATGCTAATTAGTCAGAATAGTAAATTGTTCTGACTAGATCATGTCCTATTAAAATTTTGCCTAATGTGTACATGTATCTATAAATAGAACTAATTCACTGATTATGTTGCAAACAGAAACAGTAAAAGCAAATATAAACAAACATAATCAAATATAATTTTGTACAGCCAGTGATAATTAAAATGATATTATGATAAACTAAATTATCTTTTTAAGGTAGGAAGAAATGTTAATAGGAGAGAGGCAGGGATGGAGTAAGATACAAATAAAGGAGTTTAATCATTCAACAAATTGTTGCAAAGTGAGACCCACTATGATAATATGTAATTATTGATCATTTAAATTACAAAATCAACTAACCATCAGTTCTATAAAATTAACCAATATTTTGACTACTATGTCAGTCATATAAAAACAGTTTTCATGCTTATTTCAACAAAAATCTCAGCTTCTTAGTAACATTAATATACAAATTTTTCACAGTAGTTAACTGTCTTGCAAGAAATGTAAGTTAGTTGGTCAAAAATATGTCTTTTAAATAACTCTAATTGAGTAGTTTTTTCTTGATTATCTACACAGCAAATGTAATAATTTTACAACGGATACAAAGAATATGAGCAATTATGGTCTGGTTACTAGTTTGGTACTTTGATACATCTGGGTAATGTAGTAAACATTAGCATACATCATCATAATGTTGCATCATGGGACGAGCAAAGGTCAGTGATGGAATGAAAGGTTTTCACACTGCATGGAATGAGCAGTTTCCACACTGCATGGAATGAGTGATATCCACACTGCATGGAATGAGTGGTTTCCTTGCTGAATGTAATTAATGGTTTCCATGCTGAATGGAATGAGTGATTTTCACATTGCATGGAATGAGTTGCTTCCACACTGCATAGAATGAATGGTTTCCATACTGCATAGAATGAATGGTTTCCACACTGCATAGAAGGAGTGAAGGACTGCACTCCTAGTTAATGAGGAGATTCAAATATTGTCTTTATTCAATAATGATGAAACATATATGATTTCTAAGATGACTTAAAGTTACCTCCATCTTGGGAATCAGTCTCTTGTTTCTGGCTGTTATTGCAAAACAAAGAAGTAGCAGAGAGTTGGAAGATACTTTTAGTTTAAAGACGAAATTTTGATGATTCATCATTTTAATTTTATTTCAGGAACTGAGCAGAGAAAATAAACAACCACATTTCAGCGATGGAAAGATGGTTATCACCTAAATAGCATGATGAGTGGTGAATAAACTGAACTGTTTATGGATATTAACTTTAATTTTCTGTCATTGTTGTATTAAACTCAAAGGAACTTAAATGATGGTATATCAAAAGAAATAGTGCTTTATTTTGTTAGGAGCTAACTAGTGCAAGTTTGTTTATGACTGAATATTTTATTTTGATTTGAATAAATTCCAACTCAGGCAAGATACTTCATATTTTTGAGAAATCTTTTAAAATGTCAAAATGATAGGTTATTATTTATGTTGGTAAAGTAAAAGATATTTTTTAGAAAAGATGTTTTTGGAATCACACCATTTTACCTGTGCCAAGCATATGTGGATATGTACATACAGGCTTTCTATGCACTATCATCAAAAGATAGTTTCTTCATGTTCTTCTAGCACGGTTAAATATTTTTGCATTGTATACAGTCCTCAGCATGTAAGATCGCAGCATTCATTATGTTTTAATAACACACATTCTTGCAAACACATAACTGCTAATGCAAGTAGGACAAAAAAGAATGGAAGAATATCACTCTTAAACAAATTCCTTATAAGCAACAGTACAATTCTTCCATCCAGGGAAGTAGTAACATTAAATAACATTTTCTCTGAGTCCAATAAAATGCGGGTACAGCAGAATTTAAATAGTGTAAAGGCTGTGAGGTCAGCGCCCTTTAGACAGGACGAGCGCAAGGCTGCAGTTTTAATTCCAATGTGCATGGTTGATGGGCAGCCTTCCCTCCTCTTTATGGTTCGTTCCAGCCAGCTGAGAAACCACAGAGGAGAAGTCAGGTATAATATATTATTAGTGATGTGATGTGATTATGATTTTTAATGTAGCTTTAACAATTTTTCAGTCATATCACTGCAATGTCTGCAGTGTAGCAGTTTATAGTGATGTCTAGCACTGAAGCATCATGCTGCAGACATGTAGCATGATGTCCCACCCAGTCACATTATTCTAACACCAGGACGACCAGTCCTAACACTAACCTCTTAATGCTGAGCGACAAGCAAGGCAGCTGTTAGTATAATTTTTGTAAGTCTTTGGTATGACTCGACCGGGAATCGAACCCACAACCTCTCGCATCCAAGGCAGATGCTCTAACCACTAGGCCACTGGAGCGGTTAATATGTTATTAGTCAAAACTGTCTAAGAAGGACCCCCAAAGGAAATTACAATAAAATGGACCTTTAAATGTTATCATTTATGTGGAGGTCTCCAATAAGGCTGCTTTCATATCTTTCATATTATATCTCTTTTGAAGAAAGGGGATTTTTTTTAAGGCAGATAGACTTTATCAAATGAGGGAGGGGGGCTATTAGACTGCCATCAATATAATTCAATGCAGTGATGTTTTCTAGCAATTTTCGGAAGGTGATGCACCAAGCTCTCACTAGGTGTTGATTGGCTGTCCTGTTATATTTTTTCAAATGTTCAGTTCATTATCTATGGTAGGATTCTGCAGATGCATGATGGGCACCAATTTGGCATCATTTACCTTTTTTTCTTTACTTGTGGTATGTATGCATGTATTTGTAGGACCTAATGGCTCATTAATCCTGTGCAGAAGCTAGTTAGTGAAATTTCATGTCTTTACAGCAGTGTAGTTAAAGTGTATACAGAAAAACCCTGCAATAACATGATGGCTTGGGGTCCACTAAGTTGCATCTTGTTAGGTAACAATTTTTATAGTATAAGAACAAGTCAGTTAACTAAAGATAACCTTACACATGGGTTGTCTTAGCTGTTCAAGAAGAGGGATGGGAGTGGTGTCATCTAGGATATACAAGACAATGGATGAATGTGGTGTCATCTAAGCTGTACAAGACAAGGGATGGTTGTGGTGTCATCTAAGCTGTGCAAGACAGGATGGATTTGGTGTCATCTAAGCTGTACAAGACAGGATGGATTTGGTGTCATCTAAGCTGTACAAGACAGGATGGATTTGGTGACATCTAAGCTGTACAAGACAAGGGATTGATGTGGTGACATCTGGGCTGTACAATACAAGGGGTAGATGTAGTGTCATCTAAGATGTAAAATACAAGTGATGGATGTAGTTTTATCCAAGCTGTAGAATATAGGGGATGGATGTGGTGTCATCTAGGCTGTACAATACAAGGGGTAGATGTGGTGTGATCTAAGATGTAAAATACAAGTGATGGATGTGGTTTTATCCAAGCTGTACAATACAAGGGATGGATGTGGTTTCATCTAAGCTGTGCAAGAGATGGATGTGGTGTTATCTAAGCTATACAAGGGATGGATGTGGTGTCATCTAAGCTGTTCAGTACTAGGAATAGATATGGTGTAATCTGAGATGTACAGTATGAGGGATAGGAGTTTTTGCAAACTGAAATAATATACTAGGATGAAGTCTTATTACAATGAATTATGTTATAGTGGGGTTTTCCTGCATACATATTTAAATCCTTGATTGAAGTGGAAGCTGGTGTATTAATAAATAGAGGGACATTGTTGATAGTGCAGTGTTCTTTATCTCTTATCCATCATTATCTATAATTAGTTTTAATTGTCTTAAAATTCTAAATATAGTTCATACAGTTTAGCTCCTTTGCTTTATTTCTTACAATTTCTTTAATCTTTTCTTCCTTTTCTCCTTCCATTATTACTGTACTTAATTCCATCTTTTCTCACTCACTCATTTACTTTCTAATCTATTTACTTTGTACACAGTGACCTTAATAAAATATTTGTTAATTTCTTTTGGAGTTTTCCTGGAGGGATGATGGACAGTACAGATAAGGATCTGGTTTACACAGCTCTTAGGGAGTCTCATGAAGAAATTGGTCTTCCCATTGACAAAGTTGATGTATGGGGTCAACTCCGACCAACACCAAGCAAGGTATCAGTTTGAAGGATACAAAGATATGACTAGCTAATTAACCTCTGGGCAGAAATTTGTTTCTTATGAAAGCTTGAAAAAATTCACCAAAACAAATAACATGGGACATATGTACAGACAGGGTGTACAAAATGTATTTACAGTTAATGTGAAATAGGGAATTTATAATAAATCCTATCCACCCCACCCCATCCTACCCCAGATTTTATTATCAGCACCATTATTTTAGGCTTGGTGTTATTTGATAGGCTTGCTTACAGATAAAATATGAATCTTTCTGCTCCAACATTTCATTGACATGAAAAGTCGCCTTCATTGTTATTTTAAATTTCTTTTGCATCTTTATGAAACATTGCTTTCAATAGTGCAACCCTCATAAAAGTACAGATATAAATTGCCCCCTGATAACCATGCAGAAGTGACATCAGATGCAGAGAGGGCTCACTGATGCATATAATATAGGGGAAGGAATCTGCAGTGGGCTATACAATTAATAGTGATATTTGAAAAGGTTAAGCAATTAAACTGGCAAAAATTACAATAAAAGTAAATCTGATTGATAGATCAGTAGAAAACAATGACATTTTTTTCGATAGAATTATGAAAATACCGTGCAAATCCAGGCACGATCTTATATTTTCTTACTTTTCTCATACATGAATATGAGTCACTTTGAGAAAATAAATACATCGGATCCATTTTTCTTAGTCAAAATGATTGACAGTGACTCTTCCTAAATAAACTGTAATTCTTTAAAATTGTATATGGTGGTGCCCTGCCGCCTCAGAGAGTATTTTGCCACTTTAATAATGTACATAGCATATGGTACCAGTTGTCCTGTGAATTCTGGGCATCATTTAACTTTTATTGCAGTTCAAAGTATATACTAAAATATATCAGGTGAGTGGATAACAAAATGCCCATTTACACTCAGAAGGTGCTTTCAGAAGACTTTTTAGTGCTTAAAATATCCAGACAGGCAACTAGCACACTGCCCTGACTAGTGGCTCTAAAACACTACCACATTAAAACACTACCTGACAAGCAACCAACACAAACCCTGACTAGTGGCTCTAAAACACTTCCACATTAAAACACTACCTGACAAGCAACCCACACAAATCCTGACTAGTGGCTCTAAAACACTACCACATTAAAACACTACCTGACAAGCAACCAACACAAACCGTGACTAGTGGCTCTAAAACACTACCATATTAAAACACTACCTGACAAGCAACCAACACAAACCCTGACTAATTGCTCTAAAACACTACCACATTAAAACACTACCTGACAAGCAACCAAGACAAACCCTGACTAGTGGCTCTAAAACACTACCACATTAAAACACTACCTGACAAGCAACCAACACAAATCCTGACTAGTGGCTCTAAAACACTACCACATTAAAACACTACCTGACAAGCAACCAACACAAACCTTGACTAATGGCTCTAAAACACTACCACATTAAAACACTACCTGACAAGCAACCAAGACAAACCCTGACTAGTGGCTCTAAAACACTACCACATTAAAACACTATCTGACAAGCAACCAAGACAAACCCTGACTAGTGACTCTAAAACACTACCACATTAAAACACTACCTGACAAGCAACCAAGACAAACCCTGACTAGTGGCTCTAAAACACTACCACATTAAAACACTACCTGACAAGCAACCAACACAAATCCTGACTAGTGGCTCTAAAACACTACCACATTAAAACACTACCTGACAAGCAACCAAGACAAATCCTGACTAGTGGCTCTAAAACACTACCACATTAAAACACTACCTGACAAGCAACCAACACAAACCCTGACTAGTGGCTCTAAAACACTACCACATTAAAACACTATCTGACAAGCAACCAAGACAAACCCTGACTAGTGGCTCTAAAACACTACCACATTAAAACACTACCTGACAAGCAACCAAGACAAACCCTGACTAGTGGCTCTAAAACACTACCACATTAAAACACTACCTGACAAGCAACCAACACAAATCCTGACTAGTGGCTCTAAAACACTACCACATTAAAACACTACCTGACAAGCAACCAACACAAACCTTGACTAATGGCTCTAAAACACTACCACATTAAAACACTACCTGACAAGCAACCAAGACAAACCCTGACTAGTGGCTCTAAAACACTACCACATTAAAACACTACCTGACAAGCAACCAACACAAATCCTGACTAGTGGCTCTAAAACACTACCACATTAAAACACTACCTGACAAGCAACCAACACAAACCTTGACTAATGGCTCTAAAACACTACCACATTAAAACACTACCTGACAAGCAACCAAGACAAACCCTGACTAGTGGCTCTAAAATACTACCACATTAAAACACTATCTGACAAGCAACCAAGACAAACCCTGACTAGTGGCTCTAAAACACTACCACATTAAAACACTACCTGACAAGCAACCAAGACAAACCCTGACTAGTGGCTCTAAAACACTACCACATTAAAACACTACCTGACAAGCAACCAAGACAAATCCTGACTAGTGGCTCTAAAACACTACCACATTAAAACACTACCTGACAAGCAACCAACACAAACCCTGACTAGTGGCTCTAAAACACTACCACATTAAAACACTATCTGACAAGCAACCAAGACAAACCCTGACTAGTGGCTCTAAAACACTACCACATTAAAACACTACCTGACAAGCAACCAAGACAAACCCTGACTAGTGGCTCTAAAACACTACCACATTAAAACACTACCTGACAAGCAACCAACACAAATCCTGACTAGTGGCTCTAAAACACTACCACATTAAAACACTACCTGACAAGCAACCAACACAAACCTTGACTAATGGCTCTAAAACACTACCACATTAAAACACTACCTGACAAGCAACCAAGACAAACCCTGACTAGTGGCTCTAAAACACTACCACATTAAAACACTACCTGACAAGCAACCAAGACAAATCCTGACTAGTGGCTCTAAAACACTACCACATTAAAACACTACCTGACAAGCAACCAACACAAACCTTGACTAATGGCTCTAAAACACTACCACATTAAAACACTACCTGACAAGCAACCAAGACAAACCCTGACTAGTGGCTCTAAAATACTACCACATTAAAACACTATCTGACAAGCAACCAAGACAAACCCTGACTAGTGGCTCTAAAACACTACCACATTAAAACACTACCTGACAAGCAACCAACACAAACCCTGACTAGTGGCTCTAAAACACTACCACATTAAAACACTACCTGACAAGCAACCAACACAAATCCTGACTAGTGGCTCTAAAACACTACCACATTAAAACACTACCTGACAAGCAACCAAGACAAACCCTGACTAGTGGCTCTAAAACACTACCACATTAAAACACTACCTGACAAACAACCAATACAAACCCTGACTAGTGGCTCTAAAACACTACCACATTAAAACACTACCTGACAAGCAACCAACACAAACCCTGACTAGTGGCTCTAAAACACTACAACATTAAAACACTACCTGACAAGCAACCAACACAAACCCTGACTAGTGGCTCTAAAACACTACCACATTAAAACACTACCTGACAAGCAACCAACACAAACCCTGACTAGTGGCTCTAAAACACTACCACATTAAAACACTACCTGACAAGCAACCAACACAAATCCTGACTAGTGGCTCTAAAACACTACCACATTAAAACACTACCTGACAAGCAACCAACACAAATCCTGACTAGTGGCTCTAAAACACTACCACATTAAAACACTACCTGACAAGCAACCAAGACAAACCCTGACTAGTGGCTCTAAAACACTACCACATTAAAACACTACCTGACAAGCAACCAACACAAACCCTGACTAGTGGCTCTAAAACACTACCACATTAAAACACTACCTGACAAGCAACCAACACAAATCCTGACTAGTGGCTCTAAAACACTACCACATTAAAACACTACCTGACAAGCAACAACACAAACCTTGACTAGTGGCTCTAAAACACTACCACATTAAAACACTACCTGACAAGCAACCAACACAAACCCTGACTAGTGGCTCTAAAACACTACCACATTAAAACACTACCTGACAAGCAACCAACACAAACCCTGACTAGTGGCTCTAAAACACTACCACATTACCTGGATTCCTGGCTTTGACAAGCAACCAACACAATACCCTGACTAGTGGTCTGAGGGTAAGACTAATTGCAAATGAATTTCATTGTAATAACATTATGAATGTAAATTTTGTGCCATTGCTCAGTGCTATAAAAGTATATAGGGTCGTATCGATTAGCTTCTGTATATCTGCAAGTCTATACATTTGTCCTAAAACCATTTTTTGCACAATACTACAAAAATTATTAAACTTGGAGCCATGAAAATGTACATGTTCAATAACAGCAAAAAGTTCATGACATGGGTAGATCTTTAGGCTATTACAGCTAATTTCAATTTTTTGACAGAAAACCCTGTTTGCAAATTCAACCAAAGAAGACTAAGGGAGTCAAATTATTCAGCTTGTTACTGCAAAATTTTTGATTCTTTTAAACACAAAACATTTTTTTTTAACTTTTAAAAAGACCACAAAAACAAAGACTTTGTTAGCACAATTTTCAAATATCATGCAAGGTAAACAAATAAAATATGGTATATATGTTTGTACACATAAATTACCAGATTAAATTTTTATGCTATTATGACAGTTTTTCAAATATTTTGTAGCTTTAAATTCCTTTATTTTTGCTTTGGTCTGCAGAAGAGGCAGAGATATGTTTACAAACTTACATTATTTATTTCTGCACCTTAATTTCAGCAAGGAGATACGATGGTCACGCCAACCATTGGTTACTGTGGTGAACTGGATATCAGGTCTCTTCGAATTAACAAAGAGGAGGTAATACACTGAAGCTAATAATCATGATTAATATGTTTTGTTGGGTTTAAGGTCATTATTGTGCACATGATATGTTATAAATGACGGCTAGTATATTTGGCAAAGGAACAACCCAGGAAGAACCACCACCAGCCCATGGAAAACTGCTGCAAATCTTTCTAATATACCCATGTCGGTTGATCCATGACACGGAACCCACATGTACAGAGGTGAGATATGAATGATCTGTTAAGACAAGTGCCTTAGACCACTCTGCCATTTGGTACTCCCATGATTTTTTCTTGTGATCATTGATCAAATGGGAACAAATTGGATACATTTCGGATGAAGTAGATTGCATGGAGACCTGTTATTTAGGAACATACGTATTCTATATTTGGTATCCATTGGTGAGTAGGATTTGCTTAATATGAATGTACCATGTCTACCACTTTTGCCATTGCAGTTTTAAGTACTAGAATTAAGTCAGAGCAAACTACAGGTCTTTTTTTAATAATAGTATCTCTTTAAGTATTGATGTGTTTTTTTATTTCTTAATAAACTTTCTTTTGTTGAAGATATAGCAAGTTAAAGTTTTTTATCAGTGTCCATCAATTTTTGATGCTTGAAAAGTTTTCCAACAACTAGTTAGGGTTTTGAAGTTGATATGAGATATGTACACATTCTTTGTTAAAAAAAATTAAAATGGACTGATTGCAGAAAAACTTGTACATTTAGAATTATTCCAAGATTAAATATTTTATTTTCCATTTAAAAATGCATCATAAATTATATATATTTATATATATATATATTTATATATATATATATATATATATATATATATATATATATATATATATATATATATATATATATATATATATATGTAATACTAGTCACCTCAGCTAAATTTGTAAATGGCCATATTATGAGGTCCAAAAATAATAAAATTTTCTTCCATTGAAAATAATTTTTGTGTATTTTAGGTGGCATCAGTATTTACCAGAACAATAAAATCCCTGTGTGATCCAAAGCATGTCCATTCTACACATTTCAGAACAGGAAAAGGCTATGTTTTACCTGTTTTTCTTGGAGGAGAGCACCGCATATGGGGCCTTACAGCCATATTTGTACACCAACTTCTGACTCTGACAGCCCCAGGTTTATATACCTTTAAGTTGAGGTACAAGTCCTGATCTTTTTAATCTGGTTATAAAAAATTACCTCAGGCAAAATTTTTATAGGAATTGTGTTTATGATACATTGAAGTATAGTTTGTTTTACTTTGCTATTTTTGGTTTTTAAAATATATATATATATATATATATATATATATATATATATATCTATATATATATATATATATATATATATATATATATATATATCTATATATATGTGATATATAATCAAAAAGTTTTGTTGTTGAATAATAAAATATAGATAATATTTAAGATAAAATGATTTAACTTCTATTAAATTTCTCATGTTAAACTTTTTCCATTAAAGAAAATGGCATGCTCAAGTTGTTTTTGGAGTTATTCTTTGGATGTCTTGCATACATATTGTGAAAGGTGTGGTATCACTTCAACAACAACAGCGGTAATGTTAATGTCAGATAAAAAAAGATAAATGTTTGATGGTGAATGGCCAGAAGACTTGGGCATGGATTGGGGTATGAGATACCTTTCTTGGACTTAAACCACCAGCTGGATTGTTATTATCTCCTGCCTCAATAGGATATATTGACAAAACTGCTTATTATTCCCCTTGTTTATTTTCTTCTTTTTGTTTACTTTTATTTGTTCCTCATGACTTTAAAGTTACTGTGTCATTGAAACATCCCTAGAAATTTTGAGTCCCCACCTGCTGTGGTCTGTCTGGATTAATATTTAGTCGACCACAATGTCAAAGTAAGAGATGGGAAGGGTAATGTTTTCACAAGCTTTCAGACTGCATGCCCTGTCATGAATTTAGATGAGTTGCACTACCCTACCCTTACCTGTATTTCCTTATATCCATCTTTCTGTCCCACCATAGTTTAGTTTTAGATATATAGTAAACCTCATTTCAATTTGTCCATTTTTAACAATCCCATTAGTTCTCCAGTATTTGATGGATTACCATAAAACATGGTAAATGTCATGTCATCACATGAAGATATCCATATCAACAAATCACTTTGCTCTTGCAAATTTTAGCTACGCTGGTCATAAAGCAGAAGAGCTTATGGGATGCTTATCTATCATCCATCTGTCTGTTAACACATCTCCTTAGCTAGACAGAGTACTGCCATAAACTTTTTATACACACATTTATCTATTGATCTAGCTGATTCTGAATACAAATGGTGCAACTCAAACTACCTATATGGCTGTCACAATGACCATCTTGAATATGCTATTGCTACTTATCCTAAATGGAAAGTTTTTCTGACTTGTCCTAAATGAAAATTGTGCCAGTCTGGTGTACATTATGGCCACCAACTTGAAAATCTTGTTAATCATATTCCTCAATAAATTGTCATATCAGGACGGACTTTTCACTGAAGGACTTCTTATGATGTCTAGTTGGAGTAGTTGACAATGGTGCTGATCACATGACCAATATGGACATCATCTCATGATTCAACTTACATTTTCCATCACACTTTCACGTCCACTCTTTATCCTTAAAACAATGAAGATTAAGGGTGTGACATATCACATTGGAGGTCCTTTCTTCATGGGCATATCCAGTATTCATTTTTCTTAGTTTTCTGTAATTATGGCATGTAATACATGTATATAGATTACACTTTATGCTCAGACTATGCTTTGTTTTCAGTCTTATTTTACATTAAACCTCTCTAGGGATGTATGTCTTATAGAAAGATCAGCTGTAGTTTACAAACAGAATTAGTATATTTTTTTTATTGATGTTAGGCATGGGATTTTTTACCATGTTTCACAGACAAATGATCAAAAGCTTTGGATAATGTACAAAACCAACACATTTCTTTTAAAAATGGCTGCAGATGAAACATAGGCAACCACCATAAGGGTCAATGGGTATGAGCTGTCTTGTGTGATGAAATAATCAAAATGACGGCCTAAAATGAACACAGAGGGGCTGTGGTTGTGTTCAGTGTAAAAGTTATCATCTGTGCCAAATATTAAACTGTATTCTTTAATTGAAATATCACAAGCATGCATTCTGCAAAAGTCATTTATATTTATTTTTATTTGTTCTTGAATGTAGAATTTTTTTTCTTCAAATATGTCATTGTCCAATGAAAATACACACATGCACATACACAGACACAAACCCACACAAATCTGTTTTGTGAGACCAGAGAGACTTTTTGCAATAATTGCCAGCAACAGAATTTTCACTAAAGGAAAATACAGAGAATTGTCTTAGCCACAAAAGGACATATAGACATCATCTGGTACATACACAGTTTCTCTATTGGAGAAAGGGTAATCTTGATCTTGCTGCACAAAAGTTTTAACTTGCCCTAGGTGATTTATATTAAAAAATATTTCCAGCTCTACAAAAGAGTCTTGTTGGTGTTAGCCATTTTTGCTCAGAACTGTCATTTTTTATAATCATTAATTTCTCTTTTTGATGTGGCAATAATTTAAATGTCAGACTTCACATAACAACTCAGAATTCCAACAATACATAGTACATAATGTTATACTAAAGAGACCACATAAGAGAGTGGATTAATTTGTGCCATGTTTGTGGAATATCCAGTAAAGGATGATGAAATATGTATAAGGAAATAGTACAGTGAAAAGCAAAACAGAACCTAGTCTATGTATTATCAAGAGATATTTCAAGTACAGTGTATGGACCAACATTTAAGAACATTATCAAACTTAAAGGACAAAGAGTGAAATACATTACTAGCTGGAAATTTGTTCTGACTGGATATGTTGGTTTATTGTCATAAAAAAGTGTATGTACAAAAATCAGGATATAAAAAAAGCTGTTGTTTTTAAATTTAATTTAAAGATTAAAGTAGTATATTGTGACAAGCTAAGTTGCACAAGCACATTCAGGACATCCATTTGCCCCAAACACATATCCCAGAATGCCACAGTCCAGATTACAGGTAAAGCCAGTGCAAGGGTCTATCTCTCCTGTAAATAAATGAGTATGATATAAAAAAAGAATAACTGCATTGCCCAAAGTTACCCAGTACAGCATGCATTCAGATATTTCTGAAATAAATTTCAAGGGAACATTTCAGTTCATTTTATTTTATGAACTTAGAATTTTGTAATGTGTGCTGAAGAATTATAAGTTTAAACTTGTACCAAGAAAATTCTCAAACTGAATAGGATACAAGTCTAAACATGTAAAGATACAATTTTCAAACTGATTGGGATACAAGTCTAAACAGGTACAGAGACATTACTTAAACTGATTGGGATAATAGTCTAGACATATTGCTGTTGTTGTTGTTCTGGGGCTTAACGCCATTTTTCAGCACACGATAGGTTATACATGGCGGCCAGTATTAATGGTGGAGGAAGAAAAAGGGAAATCACCGGAAAGAACCACTGACCCACGAGAAGCTACTGACAAGCTTTCTCACATATCCACATTCTCCAAGTCTTGTCTAGACATGTACAGGCTATTCTGAAACTGGTTGAGATCAAAAAATGTGTTTTCCCTCTTTTGGGGTTAGGTTTCTTTGACTCTGAGTGATTGAAATCCTATTATTATTCACAAGATCTCACTACTTAAAGCTTCTACATACATGGATCCTTTCATTTTTACAATATTATCAGAATAAGGAAATTCAAATCCTGCATAAACACAAAATATTTGTATATTTGTTCAAATGCACTTTTATATTTACCATTTTCATGGTCTTCAACACTGCATTTTGGTTAATTTAGATTTATATTTCTGCCAGTAAGTAAAATAATCTGTTGTCTTCACTTGGTTAGAGCTTTAAATATCCTTACAATATTATCGAATCGGTTAATTTCCTGTCTCGCAAAACACAATGAATATTATCGAATGGGTAAATTCGTGTCCCGCATAACACAGAATATATGCATATTTGTTCAAATGCACTTTTATATTTACCATTTTCACAGTCCTCATCACCATTTGCTAGTTAAATTAGAATTATATTTCTGATTTTAAGTAAAATAATCTTTACTTGGTTAGATCTTTAAATATTTTTTAAACATTGAAAATATTTCTTTAAAGGAATTGATATTTTACTGACCAAATAATTGAATATCCAGTAATTGACGATATGTCTGTTTCTTTCAAATTAGCTGCTGTGTAATTAAACCAGCTCAGATTTTTCTGATAAACTCCAATATGCCAAGTTTGTATTTTACTACTTTAAATATGGATTTAAATATTTCACATTTAACAAAATGCCCACTTTGCTGTCTATAGATATTTTTCCCTGTGCCTAGTTATATGAGAACTGTTCTATAGACCACATTTAACAAAATGCCCACTTTGCTTTTCATAGATATTTTTCCCTGTGCCTAGTTATATGAAAACTGTTCTATAGACCACATTTAACAAAATGCCCACTTTGCTTTTCATAGATATTTTTCCCTGTGCCTAGTTATATGAGAACTGTTCTATAGACCACTTTCAGAATGAGCTTTTCTTTTTATATTATAGCACTAGGAACTATTTTTGGAACTACTGTTCACATAGCCTATTATGACTGTGAAAAGAGACAAAGTTACGATTGAAACTATTTCAGCCTTATCTGGTGCAACATCTGTGGTTTGTTCTGCTGGGGGGGGGGGGCAAAGGCCAGTTTTAATGTACAAATTTCATGCTGCAATCAGTGACCTAGTTAAAAAAAATCATAAAAAATCCAATACACAAGTGAGGTCAAGAAGGTCCATATTTTTAGATACCTATATTAAGACAAAGCATATGAATATTATCCACTTGACCAGAGAAATCAAGGGCAGTCCATAGCAAAAGAAGGTTGTGCATCCCAACCCCAAATTTATACCTGCAATTTTCATGTCCAAAGGCCATTTTTGACACCATGTGATGCTCACAGTACAAACACAAGCCCATATCCTAGATAACATTTCTGCAAAACAGTGTGTACTAAACAGGCTGATGCAGTTGAAAATAGTTGTCATCCAAGCCATTTTTGAGATATCCTACTTTCCCCAAATCCATGTGTTTACTGCTATGGGAAACTAGCTCTTCTTCCTAGCCAACTATTGGTATTTCACTATCAACATACTGCAGAGCAATTATGGAAGGTGTACATGCTTGACATCAATTTCAAGAACAATACAAGCCAGAAACACCTAACTTACAAATAGGTCAATATCTTTAAATTAATAAACAATAGCTGAAAAAGTCACAACATAGCCTTAAGTTAAGATTTGGGAGAGGCCAATTTACCCTGCAACCTAGATGGAAATTACTAAACCTATCAAACTGATGTGTATTCCCACAACTACTTCCCATGTTATTTCACTAGCTTGGGGGATACCTATATGCAATGTTTTGATCAGTGGTTCTTTGCTCTTGGCAAATATATCATGGTTTTGGTTTGCACCCCTCATTTTAAATCTTCATCCCCAAGCTTATTTCTATAGGGGATAATCTTTTATCTCCTTTTATGTAGTGGGAAGTCTGCAGAGAGTGAGATAGTTCTCATTTATCTAAATTTCTTTAGATACTGTCTTTGTCTCTGTTCAATTGATTTGTGATTGGTTTATGTATATTTATTATAGCAAATATATTTAAACACATTACAAGATATACAAAATAAAAGTGGATCTTTTCTTCTTCATACTTTCAGAATTTTTAAATTTAAAAGTAATATATATATATATATATATATATATATATATATATATATATATATATATATACACACACACACACACACACACTGACTCCTGTGCACATTCTTTAAAAAAAACAATTGTATAATTTATTTTAATAAGATTTAAAATCAATTGTCACAAGATAATCTTTTTACTGTGCAGTATATTAGCAAATTAGGTTAAACTATTAGAAATATGTAAAATGGTGAACTTTATTCAAAAAGGTAAAAAGGTATTCTACTATAGAAGTTGCTGATTTTCTCTTGCTAGGACAGATTTATGGTTATGCTACTTTGTTCTGGTTCCATATCTTTATGTTTAATATGCATTCTTAAATTTCATACTTCCTGTGGTTAACTGTGTCGTTGACATTGTTGTAGTTGCTGTATTCATTGTTGACTTCATGGTTGTTGGAGAAGTTGTACTTGTTTTTGTAGTGACTGGACTACTTATTGTGGTGGACGTATGCGCCATTGCTGTATTTATGGTTAATTTCATTGTTGTACTGGTTGTTGGTTTTGATGTGGTTTTCTTGACTGTTGAAATAGTTATCGGCCAAGATGTTGTTGATATTGGTGTCATGGTTGTTTCTTTCTCTTGTTTCACTGTTGTTTTCATTGCTGAAGAGGTTATCGGCCCCGATGTGGATATCTGTGTCGTGGTTGTTTCTTTGTCTGATTTAGCTGTTGTTGTAGTTGTCGTTTTCATTGTTAAAGTAGGTCCAAGTGTTGTGGTTGTTTCTTTCTCTAGAGTTGTTGTGTCTGTGTGAGTGGTAGTTGGTGCAGTCAGAAAAGCAGTCCCACTTGTACTCTCTGCACTTGTTACAACATTTTCTGAAGTATCTGTTGGCATACGAGGAATTCTGGTGGTTGAAGTTTGCATATTTGGTGCAGTTTCTGTATATTCCTGTTCAGGAGTTGATGATAACTTCTGAGTTCTTTGTTGAGTTGTCGTTTTCGTGGCTGTTGTTACTTTGGTTGTTGCAGTTCTTAGCGTCGATGCTGTTGTTCTCATAAGCGTAGCTGCACGTGTTGGAAGAATATCTATGAAAGAATTGTTCACATAATCAGCTATAAGGCGTCATAAATATACGACAAAAAAGTTAATATGTGTATTTTTATTGAACAATCAAGCTTCAAAATGTGTTGTTTTTTAATATTGATAAACAGAATAGGATTTATATACATGCGTTAATTCTATCTTAATTATGTCAGCCTCATGCTTTGTGTGGTTGCATCATGCGTGTGATTTCTTTCCAGTTACCCTGAAATGCCCCTTTGACCTAATGACCCCAAAGTCTAAATCCTATACTTTCTGATCCAATCATATAAGCGTTCACATCAGTTGTACCTGCATTTTGTTTGGCGAACACTAACGTACTCGCATAAAGCATACATGCATTTAGCCACAACCTTTCACCATTTTCAACAGGCCGAGTCCGAAGCTGGTAATTTCTTGATAAATTACATAGACCAGGGGTGCACACACTTTCTCAGCATGCGAGCTGCCTGTAAAATGACCAAGATAATATGATCTACCTAGCACAAAAATGCAAAACATATATAGACTATCGTCTGTTGTTTTTAATGCTACGCGATCTACTCACACTACCTTCCCGATCGACATGTCGATCGCGATCGACGTATTGTGCACCCCTGTCATAGACTAACAAAGGACCGTCTCCAGACCCCCGCCCAAGCCTGAACTTCCCCGTAGTTAAAGGCCGAGTTAAAAGAGCATATACCATAGCATAGCATAGCATAGCATAGCATATACCATAGCATAAAAGAGCATATATTCAGTACCTACATATTGGCTGAAGGAAAATAATGGGGATAAAAACATTTTGTAACTTCAGTCTTGACATTAAACTCGACCAGTAAATTAATTGCAGTTTTGCAAATGGTTTCTTTGTTTTGCTTTTAGTGTGTGTGTGTATGTGTGTGTGTGTGTGTGTGTGTGTGTGTGTGTGTGTGTGTGTGTGTGTGTGTGTGTGTGTGAATTCAATACCTACATATTGGCGGTAGGAAAATAATATTTAGGGATATAAAAAAATTTGTAATTTCAGTTTTGACATTAAACCCGACCAGTAAAGTAATTGCAGCTTTGCAAATTGTTTATGTTTGATTTTGGTTTTAGTGTGTGTGTGTGTGTGTGTGTGTGTGTGTGTGTGTGTGTGTTGTTTTAAAGCAATTATTTAGCAAATGTTATGCACGGCGGACAGTGCATTTGGCGGAGAAAGAACTCTCGAAAACCCCAAGAAGAATCACCGACCCACACGAAGCTGCTGGCAAGTTGTCTCGCATACCTACAGTGGCCGAGCCAAGACTCGAACACACGCAAATAGATGAGAAGTCAGTGATCTGTAAAAAAAAGAATGTTAAGACCACTTGACCACAAGGGCCTTTCCATAAATTACGAATTTAAATTATTGACCGCATTGAATCGACATTGATCCTGAGTGTAACTCAACTGCAATTAGTTCTTATTCCCTACCATAAACACACACAAAAAGAAATGAAAATAGCGTGTATAGTTTATATAGCACAAAAAAAAAACACATGCTGGAGATAATTCACTGTTTTGAGTGTGTATTTATTCAGAATCCTATGTGTCCATACTTAAATCTTAAACTAAAAAGCGGCACTGAAATTAATACACATAAATAAAAATAATTATTTTGATGAGTAAGCCAAAATGGAAAAATGCGACTTACTGGACTGACAAATATAGTTATATTTGTATGTGAGAGAATCACATGGCGAGTCGTGCCAGCGTCCTCCGTCAGTGTAACGAAGATGGACGCAATCTTCAAGAAAGTGCGTCAAGAATTGGTTCGACTCGCCCGATCCCCAGTATTGAAAACTTCCAAGCGGTGTGCCTGCAAACGTGATATAAATAAACATTTGACAAAGTGTGCCAGAAGATATACATTTTATGCCTGGCATATTTTCATAATTTCTGTTTGTCTCGTCAAACATTCATATCCGATAATAGCTGAAAATAAATTTGTCCAAAATTATTTTAAAATTCTGGGAAATTTTTCGGATCAATTTTTAGAATCACGGTAACGCTTTGGCTTTCACTCTCATTATTCTCCTAAAAGTTTAGTTCATTAACCACACCTAAAATATATTTTATTTAACAAGACTTTATTCTATGAGAGAGCAAGATATTACGGATGCTAGTGGTTCTTCATTCGAAATCTTCCATGAAACCTGCATATATAGTAGATACATAACCATTAATAAATTATAATCTTAGCAAAACCACTGGAGTCTTCAGTTTTATCAACAAAGCACGACGAAATTTCTGACTACATGAAATCGTCTTAACGGTATTATAAAATAATTATTTTATAATACCATTAAGGTGATTTCATGTAGTCAGAAATTTCGTCGTGCTTTATTGATAAAACTGCAGACTCCTGTGGCAAAACTTGCATCGAATAGGGTGCAGCCATCTTAAACACGCATAGTTAGCAGTAACTATTGCCTTTAATTTCTTTTTGCAAACTTGTGTTTTGTGTAAACGGTGTGGTGCATCAAAGACACAAAGTGACAGCCATTTCTCTCAGTATTCTCATTTTAGAGAGTTTCAAACACTTGTACCAATCGGCGGCGATGTAAACATAAGGCAGAAATCTGGAGATGATCCAAATACCCATAAAGTAGAACGATGAGAATGATAATGGATAGCCCCATTTAGTAATGTCATAAAGATTTGTAGCAGATATGAGTCTTTTTCAAAGGCATATTTAAAAAAATAGACAAAACAAACAAATAAAACACAAAAGCCGTTGTGTTTGCGAAACTTCATATGGTTGTTTCTACATGAATTAAACATTTACAATGTATTATATCTCAGCCAGCCTATATCAACTTGTTGCGGATACTGGAAAATATTTTTATTAACCCAAAAAAATCGATGACCCATAGCGACATCTATTACTTTATGTGCATTTATAAAAGCGCAAATTATATCCTGGATATTTCATTCTTATAGTAGTAATTGAAGGCTACTAACAAAACTTAGAAAACTTTAGAAGAGAAAATACGTCGGCTGCAACGAATAATTCCACTTGTGCATGGCTGTTTTATTCTAGTCTTCTTGGTTTAAACCGTTTAGTTTCAATGTTTTAAGGCGGCGTATCCAGTAATTTGCGCTTACATAAATCCATACAAAGTAATAGATTTCGCTATATATGAAGGATGTCTGAACTTCTATGTAATCTTGTACACGAAAACATATTTGAAAACTACCATGGACAAGAAAAGTAAAAATAAAATCCCCTGGTGGGGAAAAATTGTTACAATGCAAGCTTATGGATACCAGGATCCTAGACATGTACTGGCATTAAGGAAATTTCTTAAAATTCGTGATCTCTCCTATACCTCAAATTTGGACATTGCATATCCTGACAGGGTCATACTTACCATCCGCCCATCTCCAATGTAATTCTTCTGCTTCGTCATTCAGGCCAATCCATATTCCGTTATGACTAAAACCAAGGTCTTTTAATCTATCCATGACGAAATTTTGAACATTCATACTGTCTATTGTTGCTAAGTAACCTCCTTGGTGTTCACATGCTGTCTTGGCATCATGCCAATAAACTTCGGTCCCCAGATAAAATTCGTAGCAGAAGTCACCATGGCTATAAGTAGTGGGTGTTTTCAATTGACACCGTTCTGCATCCAGTAAAAATGGATTGACGAAAACTTGAAGAAAAATAAAATGAGATAGGCAACATGTATATTTTACCGCTTAAAAATAATCTTTGATACCATATATCGTCCGTCTGTATGCTTGTGTATATGTCCCTATCTCCTGCTGACGGCCGGAATTCGCATAGCAATCAACAGTAGTTCAACTTGAAATTACAAAAAAATTTTATTAAATTATTTGTAGACGAAACTTCACCTATGCAAATAAACATTTAAAGCATGGAGACATCTGATATTTTTACCCTATTTGGTGTTAAAGCCTCGTGATCGAAGTCTGCATGTAGAAGTGAACTGGCACGAAGAGTGGGTATCTGTGAAAGGCGGTGTTATAAACCCGTAATTATCAGTGAAGGCAAGCTGCCGAATTTGCACTACTTTTGTGTTGCCGCTTTATTATGTAAACATGCCAAACAGGTATTAATGAAAAGTTATTATCAACTGTTAGTAGGGTTTAGTTTGATTTTTGTGCTTTACTAACTTTGCATACTATTCATACATCCAAACAGAGCAGATAATAGCAAATTTTCAGGTTTCAGCTTATATCTAACTGGCTTATACCCTACTGGATAAAAACAAGTATCGAGAGTTCATCATGTCTTGTTTAAATGTTTATTCTGTATTCTTTGCTTTAAATAATATTTTACACGAGTACTATAATTGTTTTGTTTTGAAATAATCTTATTGTGTGCATCTTTTAAAGCACAGCTACAGTCAAGTATACTAAAAAAAAATCGTTGTTGTTGCTTTCTGTGCGATATGGATCGAAGTGCCTGCTTGGTCACGGATGTCGTTAATCTTTATATATATATATATATATATATATATATATATATATATATATATATATATATATGAAGGGAGTTAAGCAGAGCATCGTAAGACGTTACTGTGACATTCAACCTTCATAGCTTAGGAAAAAAGACGATAAATATGCTTTTTCCACTCGTTTGGTATAATAATAATAATAATAATAATAATAATAATAATAATAATAATAATAATAATAATAATAATAATAATAATAATAATAATAATAATAATAATTACATCTACAACAATAAATATTTATCGGAATTCTCTTATTATGACTAGTCTTTCAGCAGTGCTTACCTTTTCGTTGGCCAATTATTCCTAACAGCCAGATGTAAGCTAAAGAATATCGAATCATTTATATTTTCCGTTGTATCCTTGTGATTTTCATTCTTCGTTTCACGACCTCATATATTCACTTGACCTGACGTCAACTAAGGTTATCTTATCAGTCAAACCATGTCATTGATCGTACGGCATTTTGAACTCTTTGGTCTAATGGCAACTGCCCGTCATCTGGCGAAAGGACGATCCTTGAGCGACCAATCCTATTGTTAAAGAAACGGACGTTCTTGTAGGAGCAGCATTTACTTGAAAAACATGCAAGACATTTAGAATATTTCCTGATGCCAACAATTAACAATTTATTTGATGGATCCGTCGGAACAGGGATAACCCCATTATATTTTAGCATAGCAACTTAAGTAAAAATCAAGCGTTTCTTATGGCTTTAACCATTAATGTAAATGCTGTTAAATTTTATGACAAATGGACAATTTCACTATAACTGAATGAAAAAATTTTGAAGTTATAACAATTTGAGTTCCCATACGCTACACACTGTTAATCATAAAGGTGTCAGAGTTGTTGCAAAGAACAAGGCGACAAAGCCAGGATGTTATTGCGTACTTGAATCTAGTTAGCGATACCAGAGGTCAGTGGTCAAGTTTTTGTCGCAAAGCTTTTGAATAAGTCTGTGATACGTAGAGACAATGAGAGTTTCTTTTCGTTCCTTCTTTCTCTTCTAAGAAGTTATCCAGTAAAGGCACTAACTTTAATTCTGTTGATAAGTAAAAAACTATGAAACCCACATTCAGTTCGTTATCATAGCATAGTGTTGATTACAGTGCAAAAAAAAAAAAAAAAAAAAAACCACGCTAGGAGACGATTTTTCAGGCAAACAATATTACTTCCACAGAGGTAAGCATTTATTCTACATACCGCACCTCCAAGTGTTATCAACGTCATCTTCTGTTGAAGATGGAATACATGGTCATTATGAGAAAACCAATATGTAAGACCTTGTATCCTATCACACGATATTTTTTTATTTCATTTTTCCACTCAAAATATCATAACTAAGTATATGACTAGTTGTAATTGTTGTATAGTGTTGCAATTGTATCTAAACCTAAACTCGTATGTTTCTTGATTCCGAGTTCGGAGATCAGGATACACATGGTAGAGTCTTTCACATTTGGAACAAACAACTCTTTTGTGAAAGAAAAGATTGAAAGCGTTGCGTTTCGTTTCGGTAGAAACAAACAAATATTTTCGTTCTCTATTCTGTGGTCTTTTGCACAATTTTGATTTAAACAGGCGTAGTATGGCCTTAAACAAATAAATTGTATTGGGTTATCTAGATTTTTTAAAATTGTTACCGTCTGTTTTCATAGCAACCATTTTTAACATAAATGCTCTCAATTTTGTTCATATGAACACCTAGTTACACATAACAATGTATACAATTGTAAAATAAACTCTCCTCTCCCAAATCATTAGACCAGTTTTAGTCAGTCATGTCGGTAGTAGCCTGCTAGGATTAAATCATCACGAAAAGACCTATTATTATTATTATTATTATTATTATTATTATTATTATTATTATTATTATTATTATTATTATTATTATTATTATTATTATTATTATTATTATTAAAAATTATCTCAAAATTACAATTATCGGTGCCTTTGATGGTTGGCGGAAGCCCAATAAGGACCAGTTTGTGTCTTCGTTCATCTGTGCGTGTTATTTCAGGCTATAGAGTCCTCAGTAGGGTTTAGAACAGAAGCGTCTTTGCTGAAAAATTTTTTTTTAAAATGAAATTGGTATATAAAAATAATACCATGCCACCATTTGTCAGTATAGGTATGTGTCAGTATGAAAAAAATATCATATCTTACCTACATGAGTAAGTGCAGTTGTTTATATTTTAATGTGTAATTTTGAGATTGCATGAAAAAAAATTATGCGTATGAAAATAAAATACCCCACATCCAGTTTTATGTCATTGCGTGTTTGTAATAAAACAATATATATACCCCAACATTCGTATGTGTGATGGTGTATTTGTACGAACAAAATTATGCGACACTCCCACCCAGAATTTGTGTTTGTATAAAGCAAACATGACTGATGTAAAGCAATGAAATACCGTATCTTATTTATTTATGCAATTGTTTGTTTGAATGAATTAAATTAATGCCTACCCCTTTTTATGTGTAATTGGATGCTTATATGAAGAAAACAAATATTATACCATACATGACTATTGGTATATGTAATTGTGTGCTTGTATGCTACATTTCCATTTGTGTGTGTGTGTGTGTGTGCTTTTATACATACAAAAATCGAATTATACACCTTTGTATGTGTAACTGTGCGTTTTTCTATGAAAAAAGATCACCACCTAACTCCCTATATATTTGTGATCGTGATTTTTGGTGTGTAATAAAATGATTGATACAAATAATTGCTACACTAAACCCATATTGACTACACTATAATAATATTGTTCCTTTCGTTTTTACCCAGTTGCGATGATTGTACTCTTTTCTTTACAAGTAAAGCCACTCTTTTTAGTTTCTTATAACAATTATGACAATTCTTCCAGGGTTCTAACAATTTACTCTAACCAAATAATCATGCATCGGAGTTTCCAATTTATTTCTCTGTTACCAATGTTAAGTATTTGTTTGTGATTAAGAATATTAATATGTTGCTCTACCGTTTTAAAATTTCGGAAAGAGGATCATGCGGCCCAGAATCATATCAAATGCACAAGGTGATATTCGGAACGTTGAATTCCCATTCACATTAGGGTATATAGTAATCCAAACTAATTCTTAATTTGGAATCAAGCCTATACCTTTACAATCATAGCATCCAATTTCATCAGGGTCGAGAGCGAGATATGTAATGTTAAATTGCCATAGCCTCAAAAGTGCCCTCCGCCTCCACCACTTTTATTCTTGGACACTGATAGAAACATTATTACAACTGCCGCATTCAGAGGAAGAAGGATATAATATTTGTAGAATGTCCTTTTAGATCATTCTTTGACCAAATTTCAAACCTACTTGCTGTGATAAACTTTTAAACAGTTTTGTGCGAACATTTTTGAAGCTATCTGTTACTCTAGAGAATTTTGCTTTAATAATTATTATTAAAATGATATATTACAGAATTAATACACTTAAATATAAATAATTTAATAAAATGGAACCTTAGTTATAAATCTTGATCTTATCTGTCGACGGTAACAACACCCATGGGCGCCAGCACATAAGGGCAAGGAGGCCCCTTCCTCAGATATTACCTCAAAACGGAAAAACTTAACAGGAGGTCACATGTCCCCCCTCCTAATTCTGCGCGCTGTTCTGTCCACACCAAATTTATCAAAGATAGACAAATATAATTTTATCCGAATATAAGTAATTAAATTAAACTTTTGCATAACAAATATAAACAAAAGAAGAAAAACAGAAAAAGAAAAAAAAAGTTTACTCCAATCCATTTCATACCGGACAAATGTTACCGGAATATTGTTTTATGCTAGTAGACACCACTAGTTTGAACATTACTTTAATCACGGTACTAATTCAGTTCCCATAGTAAACATATGCAAACACCATGATATTAAAAATTCAATAATTTAAAGTTTTGGAGTGCTCATGACCAAACTTATATTTATCAGTATAGATGAAACCTGGAAGTCAGCTTCTAAGTAGAGTAAAGGATATGAACCGCGGTATACTGGAACAGCATATGTTTCAAACATGTGCGTTCAATTCCGCACCAAAGAGTCAGGTGCTAATTTTAGTAATGAGTGTTCCAAACTCAAGACTATTAAAGAATTGAAATTCCACCAATAAAACAATGTCTCAATTTTAATCACTTTCACCTAGGATAAGGTCTCAAATGATTCTTCTTCCTACAACATAACTTACATTATTAACCAATCCTGGTCAGCCAAACCCGTATATACTCCAATATCTAGGCTGGTTAACAGTTTGCAATACCATTAGTACCGTGTGTCCTTCACCGTTAAACTGTGATGATTACAACTGGCATCACAATGTTGAGTCGGTGTTGTCTCTCAACTCAATTGCTGTGCAGAAAAATAGGTTTTAATTTCTTCTTTATTACAAAATACATTATTTGATATTCTTCAGTTATCTATTTTACACAGAAACGTCTGGATATGAAGAAAATTGAGATTGAATTAGGCAGCTGAACTGTGCCATCACCTATTTTCGATGTTTGTAAATGCACCAATTTGCAGTGAATTTGGTGATCACATCTGCATCTGTAACAATATATATATATATATATATATATATATATATATATATATATATATATATATATATATATATATATATATATTATTTTGTTTATATTGAGACAAGGTCAGGAAAAGAAGTGACTGAGGATATTCCCACCATCTTAAGAATAATAAAATTTGGGTCCAAATATAATATTCCGTTTATACTAAATCCTTGAATAACGTACAGAAGAATTTGAAACTCCATACCTTGCCCATTAGATATAACACGTTTTCTAGTTTTATACGTATAAGGTTCATGCTGCACTGTAATATATGGTGGGTGTGTTTAAAAGATTGCATGTAGTCTGAATTTCCTCTGACCGTTCTCATCACATTTAGGAAAAAAAAAAAAGTACCCTCTAGGTTACCGTCCTTGTTTTTCGTTGTCAACCCAACCACTTTTTTTTGCCCTCAGGAGGAAAAAAAATCCTATCCTGGAATTGATTTGTTCATCTAAGTTAGACTTATATTGAGTGTGGGTAGTTTCTGAGAAGCTCACTCACTATTGCCATAATACTTATATGATATGTACCAAATATACATACAACTAAAAATATCTTCCTATTGTGTGTGTGAATATATATATATATATATATATATATATATATATATATATATATATTGCATTTTTTACTTTGCTCCCACTTTTCCTTGTTTATCTCTCACTTCTCTCTGTTCTGTCCAAAAGGAGATGCCACCTCCTTAAAATTCAAGTCTAGCTAATTGTTTGATCACCGTGACTAAACATTAACAGGGTCTGTTGATGAATTGAATATTTAGAGGGAATCCATAAGATCTAGATCTTTATGGCATTTTTGTACACTTTCTTTTTAAATAGAGCTATGGTGATCAATCAGATTCTTTGTCACTGTATGATGCAGATGAATAATACAGACAGCCATAAATTTATGCAACTTTGAGAGAACCTGAATGTAATGTGTAAATCATAATATTTGTAGGATGTAACTAAAAACTGGATTAGCAGGGTCCCGAGTGGCCAAGTGGTCTAAAGCACTCTCCGTTATGGATCAATGCCATCACCTTTGTCTGTGTGGGTTTGAGTCTAAGATTCGGCGAATGTGAATATGTGAGAAAGCTTGCCAGTAGCTTCTCGTGGGTCTGTGTTTTTTTTCCGCAGATTTCCCGGTTTATTCCTCCACCATTAATACTGCAGGGTTCCTGCAGGTCATGGAATCCTGGAAAAGTTTTGGAATTTAAAAAATAAATTTCAAGGGCCTTGAAAAGTTATGGAATTTGTCAAAACCTTGTAAAGTTTTGGAAAAGTCATGGAATTTGTGACAATGGAGTTAAAGAAATTGATTACTTCAAATTTTATAGAGCATTGAGAACCGATTAAATAAAATGAAAAAATTACAATCAATAAATGGTTTCAATTCATATAATAAGAGTAAGTTCCCCTAATGGAAGTATCACATGATTTCCAGTGTAATTCCCTAAATAAAAGAAAGCAACTGGAAAGTAATGTTTTGTTAATATTGTAAATAGAAACACATACAAAGACTTCATAGAATTGTATCCTTTTTTCTTTTGAATACAAATTACATTGATCATTGGATTATGACATGAATTACTACATAAAGTCAAAGTGTGCTAGCCCATGTAAATTTAAAATGTACATATTAAATATATTTGTTGTTAACTTATTTCTTTTTTTAGATTGAAAGATGTCAATCTTTATGTTCATTTACTTGACAATGGAAGATAGCACGGTCCTTGAGTTTTATGAAATGGCCCTGGAAAAGGTTTGGAAAAGTCATGGAATTTGTATTTGTTAAGTCTGCAGGAACCCTGATACTGGCATATAGCCTATCGTGTGCTGAAAAATGGTGTTAAGCCTCACAACAACAACAACTGGATTAGCACTGATAGTAATACATAAAGTAGATAAGAAGCAGGTCATTTTGGTGCTACCATTATGGCGCAAGATGTTTTGGCACAGCACTGTTTTGGCACCAGCCATTTTGGTGCTTCTTAACATTAACATATTACAATTAATTCGCAATGTGGATTAGTGTCACTTGTGTAGTTATAGTTGTCATGATAACATACCCTATCAGTTAATTTGATGTTGTATTTTTACCTAGATAAAGATATGTTCATTGATTATCGATAGATACACGATGGATAGATACATGGATGTAACAAGCTATTTTAAGGTTGCTGTCAGTATTGTGATTAAATGTTTCAAATGAGTGAACCTTCTCTTTTTCAGAATTTAACTCACCTGTCTGTACACAAGTGGCTTCACTTATGAGGTTGGAACATCCTCCAAGCTACGATCGTAAGTATTCCTGTGTGTTCCAGCTTGATTGTAATAGAGGGGGTTGGGTGGGTGGCCTCATCCTTGTGCCATCAAAGCTGCATATCTTAGCAATATGGTGTGTGTGCATACATGTGTTTATGCGTGTGTCTCTGCATTAGTTCTATATTTCAGATATAGACCAAATCTTTTGTGGAAGGAATGCATGTATGGAAAGGCTGAAGACTTTTGGATTTGTTTTTAGTGATTTAGGCATCATTGGTAAAGGGCAATGTGACTGAAAGAAGATATATGGTTTTAGCATACTGACTTTTAGATGCGGTCTGCACCCCTTGTGGAGGGTTAGCACTTAAGGTATGGAAGGGCCCAAATGTCAAGGTCATTATGGCTGAAAGAAAATTCAGTGTTGAAGAACAACTTTTGGTTCAGAGTAAGTTCCTTGATCAAAATTTGTGGATGGCTTGTAGTTAGCGAAAAGACAAAAGCTTCAGATTGTGGTGTTGTTAGAGGTCATGGTATACTGGTTTGTCAACATTTAATTTTGTTAAAGGCCCCATAAACTTGAAGCAGTAAATAACAGTTAAACAGTTATAAAATATGTTTTGAGAAATGAAATTTCTTTTATAGTTTTATTATATAATTGAGTTTTCATGCCATTATCATAAATGCCATATGACCTTATACTGACAATTTTAACCGAATGTCATTGTGCACAATGTTTGCAGAAACCAGACAGTCTTTGGCAATAAGATTATTACATGCAGATTTCTTGCAATTTGCCAGGTTTCTTAGTTTTATTCGAGAGGTGTGGAAAATAAGGAAACCAAAAGCAATAGCTTACCCTGAAATTATGTGGCAGCTATCTTGGTTATGACCTAGTTTGTTAGCTTTATCATTGGTTGTTTGAATTTTTAGTTCAAGGTCTTTTACCTAAACCTATCTTTCTCTATCTGTCTGTCAGAAACCTAGCTATTTCCAAACTTTTTTCTATCTAGCCATTTATCTGTGTAAATGCATGTTTTCACTGTTCTAACTAGACCTGCATTTAAACTCTTTCACATTTACATATCTATTTGTAGTGGTATATAATCTCCTTAAAATAATTTTTTTTTTGCACTCATGTTGGGCTATTGACCAAGCTCATCTTTCCCAACAGCAAGTGCAGTTTTCAAGTCAGTTTGTGGTGGACAAGCTGATTTTATTAAAATTGGCAAATCTCTACACTTGTAGTGTTTTATTGAATCTGTCAGAGATTATATATATTTAAAATAAGGTAATTTATAAAGAAAAACAAAGAACTTGATTAGAAAAAATTATTGATTGTATTTATTGATGATTATTTCCAACTAGGACCTCTCCAGTGGCTTAAGTGGTTAGAGCGTCAACTTTGGTTGCGGGAGGTCGTGGGTTTGAGCCATGGCCAAGTCATACCAAATATTTATAAAAGTGGTATATGTAGCTGTCTCGCTTGTCATCAAGCATTAAGAGGTTAGTGTTAGGACTGGTCATTCCTGGTGTCAGGATAATGTGACTGGGTGGGAAATGATGCTACATGCCTGCAGCATGATGCCTCAATGCTAGACATTACTGTATATGCTGTCACACTGCAGACATCATAGCAGTATGACTAAATGATTGTTAAAGCTACATTAAAAATCCAAATCCCACACCAACACTCAATTTGATTATTAAATTAATATTCAGCCACTTTCCCCAACCCCCACCCCTGTCGATGTTCATCCTTTTCTTAATTTTCCAGAGGTCCTTCTATAACATGTATGCTTGTTTATGGAGAAGTCTATGTTTTTGAACACCAGTGGACATGTTATTGATGAAAAGGTCAAAGTCATTCAGATCTGTTGGTCATTAATCCACAGGGTGAGCCATACATTATTAGTACTAATATGACTGTTAGATGCTGGTAATAGGTGTAAATATGCGACATTCTTGTTCAGTTTGAATTTTCGGTCGTACAAATACACAAAATAAAATTTTTGTGATAATGTCATCTTATTAAATTTAGAATGTATACATGTAGCCAGAATCCCAAATCTTTGAAGCTTGTTCTTGTTGGGAGGTTGGAAGACGAGTTATGAATGTAATGTGTTCAGATATCGTGTGCATATGTACAAGATATCTAAAAAGAGTGTGCCTTTCCAAAAGATATTTCAAAGTGTCACAGTATAATGGATTGCTTGAAAAAATTTATGTATTTATTTTGATGATCATACATAAAATATGTACTTCATTCTAGCCTTTATTGAATGGAAACAAATTGCAGTTTTTTACTTCTAATTTTTGAGATAATTAACTATTATATAGGTTTTAAAACTTCTTAAAAAATGACCTTTAAATCCAATTTAGTGTTACCCTCCTCCCTCCCTCTCTGCCTCTTCCCTTTCTCTTGCTCTCATATTAATTTCATAATTGTAAATCTCATAATGAATGACTAGCAAAAGTCATCAATTTCATGCTTAACATTGAAAATTGGTCCTCATGTTGTTGAGTGATCACCTGTCCCATTTAAGAACTGCTTTGAATTTAGGAGAAAAATGTAAGCAGTAAAATATTAAGAAAAACCCAATATAGAATGCAGATTATCTGCATCCACATTAAGGGTACACATGTAATACCATATTAAGTAAAGATGCATAGAACATGCAGGCACAATAAGGGTACATGTGTAGTACTGCAGCTATATTGATTTGTTGTTGTTGTAGGGTTTAATGCCATTTTTGAGCACAGGAAAGGCTATACATTTCGACCAGTATTAATGGTGGAGGAAGAAACCGGGAAATCACCGGAAAGAACCACCGACTCACTAGAAGCTACTGGCAAGCTCTCTCACATATCCACATTCGCCGAATCTTAGACTTGAACCCACGCAGATAGAGGTGAGATGGCAGTGATCCGTAACGGACAGCGCTTTAGACCACTCGGCCACTGGGGGCCCCTCAGCTATATTGAAGGAACATGTGTAGCACCTGCAGATACATTAGGTGTATATGTTTAACACTAGCAGTTATATGAAGGGTACAAATGCTTTCCACTTAGCAAGTTAGGCTGACATGGATTCAAGTTTTCTTATTGGCAATGATTTCTTTTCCTACACTTGCTGCAAAACTGAGTTCTGAGATCCACAACAACAACATTAAAATAATTATTGAAAAAAATTCATTCTCACTAATGTGCGTTGGCACAAGTTGAATACATAAATAATTTTTGTCATTCCTGAATTGATGATAAATTTTGCATACATGATGCTTGTATCTGTTCACACCCTTATATTGTCTTTTTTTCTTTTTACATTAAGCTCAGTGTTTTTTCTGCATAACAGTATAAAGGACAGGCACATCAAATGGAGTCCTTAATGACAACCAACATCCCATGATACTTAATGATCACTACAGTACTGTTTTTTTTTATAAAAAAAATGAAATTAATGTGTTTGACATCAATTTTAACAATTAATATCGTTAACAAGGGCAGGCCAGTTCTTAAAGAATTTTTTTTACGCGTGGCCCCAGTGTTTGTGATTATAAAAAAAATGAAAAGCCATAATTAAAATTTGACAAGCCTGGACTACAATTAAAAGCCTCTTTCGGATGGAGATACTTTATCAGCATCAATCAACAGTGCATGCAGTTACAAGTGTGTGCTTATTATTGCCTTTCATTTGATCGAGTTTGTGGCTATAACCACCCTGGGATAAGTTAATTAATATTTAGTATTTTAACAAGATTAAGATAACACAAATAATAAAGAAAACTATTCGAAATATTTAATCCAGCATTTTGAATGTTGCATACAGGTGATGTTATTTTTTCAACTGACATCATATACACAGGGATGGTGTATGTCAGTATGTTGCTTGCCCTATTTGCAAGAAATTAAATGCCACCCCCACTCCTTATATTCACTGACATGCTTCCCAAAGTAAAATTTTGTCAACCAAGAGTTTTGAAACTTGTTTTTACCTGCTTTGCTTAAATTGCCACCAGAAATGAATCGCATTTGAACACTATTTGGACAACTGAAATAATCATATTTTTGTCTTGTATATGGGGTAAATTCATACTTCAAAAAATCATTGCCTCAGTTCACAAACTTGTCACTAAGCTTTATATGATGGCATAAACATTCTCATGCAAGGCAATGATATGTAATAACTTTTGTTTGCCACATGCATATAGTACCTGTTTGATTTACCTATAGTGGTGGGGGGGCTGAGTGGTCTAATATGCTTACCATTACTGATCTGTGTGGTTTAGAGTCTTGGGTTTGGCCAATGTGGCTATGAGAGAAGCTTGCAAGTAACTTCTCATGGGTTGGTAGTTCTTCCTGGGGTTCTTCCTTCACTATTTATACCGGCAGTCATGTACAGCTTGTCTTGTGCTGTGAAATGGCGTTAAACCCTATAACAGCAACAATAACAATCTATATTGGGTTGTTTCACTTTATGATCTTTTTTACCTATGCAAATTAGCATAATGGGCTCATCCTCTGCAATCTTAAGACACATTACTGGGAATGTTTTACATCAGATCTGATCACAACTGTTTACACATGCTGCATGTAAGGGCATATAATATACTGAAGTATTTTTTTTCATCAATTTTTGAAGATACAGAAAATCATATTTTTTGAAGAAACAAAAAGACCCAGGAGTAAAAATCTTGGGTTTTGCATGACACCATGTTATGGCAGGTCAACACCTTGAAAATACATTTCTGCTTTTCATCAGTAAGATTTGAAGCTTTCACAAATTATATTAAATTAGTTTTATTTTGACAAGTGCAACATGCACTTGACTTAGAATACAGGAGGGGGCCCAATTTGAAATTGGAGGGGCACACAGGCATCAGGCTCTCTAATGTCTTGAGCACTGTAGGCAATTTTAGAATGTGCTGAGAAACGTCAGTGTTGTGAGTGATGATACATGAATGTTTCCCTTGTTTTAGATGTGGAGTTTCCCCAGAAAAGAAAACTAAAGTTCTTTGACAAAGTTCCAAAATTTCCATCAGATCAGAGACCACAAAAAATGATGAAGGACCTGGCACTTATGAGAGGGCCGGAGTTAATCCATAACAAACTTCAGTATGCAGAGTTTGGGATACAGGTTGGCATTAGAGAACTGTTTAATTGATCAGTCAACAAACCTAAATTAAATAGTGATGATCTGTAATACCAGTGGACTGCTAACCAGATGGATCAATGTACCATATATACTTACTTATTAGTGGAGTCCAACTTATTTATATTTAATTCTGTCATCAGTCCTTTACATATTGCTTCTTATTTATCAGCATTTAATGTTATCATAAACCATTTTACCAATTTCAGCCAAACTTGGCAGAATGCTTCCTGCTACAAAGGGCTTTTGGTATATATATATATATATATATATATATATATATATATATGAAGCATTCTGCCATAAAAAATAAAATGAGTCATACTAAAATAAATAAAAAAACTTTTAGTGACATTACCCAGGCAAAGCACCCTGACAATAAGGTCATTTGATTTTGCACAAATGATGCCAACAGCCATCGAGTATGATCACCATAACTGAGAAGAGACAAACCATAAACGTTTCCAAAACTGCTCGATTGAATTTGATAAAATTAGAAAGCACCCTGGCATAAATGGCATTCATTTGTGAAAAAAAAATGTTGATCCATCTTGAAATATAGATGCTGTTATTAAAAATATAAAAAAAATTATAAACACATTTAACCAAAATTTGTCTAAAAAACTGCTGATAAACATTTTGTAACTAGATTTACTGAAACTTTACAGAAGGCACCATATCATGATGAGATTTCAGTATGATACAGATGTTCCTTGTCTGCAGTCAAATAATGCCAGTCGAACTAAGCACAGGATAACAATTGAACATAATTGATCATTGAATTTGACCAACATGAACCATGAACAACCTCACATAAAGTCATTTGAATAGTGGCCGACAATGAAATGTCCTTTATAAGTTGAGCCCATCTGCAAACTGCACAGACCTGGATGTACTGTTGCATAATGTGCTGGTCTGTGCAGTTTGTTAGGAGTAATCAGTCCACATTATGCTATGACAGATCGGGATTGTTGTTGTTTGCAATTTGACTCTAATTATAAGTGAGTGTATGCAGTACATAAAATCGAGGAACCAAAAGTTTAGTAATCAAGCAGACAGTTATTGTCTAGATAATGACAGCTTCTATGAATATTAGGATAGAGTAAACATATTTAATTTATAACAAGATGAATCATTTTAAGTTATGCCACATGATTGACTAGAAATTGGCAAAATAACTTACAAGTATATTAATTTCTTTACTCATCTCCTTACTCCTTTCCCAATGTAGATTTTCCCATAGAGAGGGAATCAAAATTTCAGTATTCCAGAATAAATGTGAATTTAGAAATTTTCTTGTGAGATTAGAAGTCATCCTCACATGATATGTAAATATTAATAACATTGCTCTAATCCATTACAGACTTTTTCATTTTACAGCACAAGAATTTGGCATTTTCTTGGATAAAGTCAGTGGTTTTTGTCATATGATAAATAGTCTTACACATTTCCTCATTGTCTCATTAATCCCTGTAGATTCTTATGATTTTGGCCTGAAATGGTGGTAGGAAATGCATTTTTTGGTTTACTTCTGAATACATCTATGTACATCAGCTTCCTAGAGATTTCTGTTTAGCCAGATGCCTCGTTGTATTAAAGATGTTTTGGATTCACCATTTTGCTCATGTTTAAACAGAAGAGTAAAAATGGGGCTTTTCTTTTTACTTTTGCCAATTGAACCCATCAGTTTCATGTTCTGGCCACAATTTACTCTGAATCTCAAATACTTAAACTTTGGCACTGTTTTCAAAAGAATCACCTGTCCATGTGCTGGTCTGATTTAGATCTTGGTCCAGAAGTCAAATATCTGGACACTTAGCTCTAGTTACAAAAACCTGTAATGTTTTAGCCTTAAAAATTGGGTCTCAGAAATTTGGTTTTCTGCCTGTATTTCATAATTCGATTTGAAAATTCATATTTATTGATATCATAATTGTAAAGCTACATCTGTTCACTTTTCTGTAATACCGCCCAGTTTGGTGTATCATAAATGATATTGACAGTAGAGAGGTCAGAAGTAGGGTACAACTTCATCATGTGTGTAGACATGACTTATGGGGTTAATGAGTTAACAAAGCTTTAAAAAATTTCTTACAAATTGTCAGGGAATGGCCATTTTTGTAATTTCATTGTAATATTAGTGCAAAATGAATAAATAGACATGGGATATTACAAATTTGGTGACATCACTGAAAATCACCCATGAACTGAGTAACCCTTGGAGATTCATGTCAATTTTGCCTGACATGGGGTAGGAAATGCATTTGTTTGTTTTCTATTGAAAGTAGTTTCACTTTATAGCAGAACAATTTGCCATTTTCTTGGATTAAATAAGTGGTTTTTGTCATGTGTTAAATACAGTCTTACAAATATGCTCATTAACTCATAAACCCCTGCAGATTCTTGTCAGTTTCACATAAAATGAGGTTAGAAAATGCATTTTTGGGGTTATTTCAGAATAAATCAGAATACATCTACTTCTAAGTGATTTTGTTTAGCCTAATGCCTAGGTGCATTATAGATGCTTTTAATTGGTTATTTTGATTGCACATGTGTAGATGGGTAAAAATTGTGACTTTATTTCCCCATTGGACCCATCATTTTTGTGTCCTGGCCACTTTTACTCCAGATTGCAAATTTAACCTACTTTTTGTTAACATTCCCTTGTCCATGCGCAGTTTGGAATGGCCTGCTTTAGATCCCAGACAAAAAAGTTTAAAATTTGGATTTCAAAATTAAAATTTTTGCCTTAACAAATTGGGTCTCAAAGATTAGATTTTCCTGCTGTAGTTTGTGATGCCAGTAGCAGGACCACATTCTTTGGTATCATTGTAGAGCTACAAGTTGTCTGTGTTTCTGTAATACCACTCAGTTTGGGGTATCATGAATGATGTTGATGGTATAGAGCACAGAAAATAGGGTACCACATCATGACACATGACACTTGGTGTTAATGAGTTCAAAATAGATTTTATGAAATCTTGTGGAATAAATCCAGCTTCTGCTTACAAGGGGTTGAAAAATGTAGAAATTTTTCAGTAAATCAGAACTGTTCAATAACCCAGTTACCACTTCCTACAGTTACCAAACTTTGTGGATAGCTTGCACATAGGGTGAGGAAGTAGGGTATTGATTTTGGAGTAAAATGGTCAAAGGTTAAGGTCACTGACTGAAAGAATAAGAATAGTTTATGCACAATAACATTAGTTCTGCATAATATACCAGTGTCATACTTTGTGGATGGCTTTTACTCAGGGTAAGGAATAACTTTATTAATTTGAGAGTCAAAGGTCACTATCACTATTAATGACAAAAATAAAATGGTTTCTTCCATATAACATTACTTCTCCATCAGGTACCCTGTTAAGACTGCCAGTAGCTTGCTGATAAGGTTAGGAACAAGATAGTCAGTTTAGGGTTCAAAAGGTCATAATTCAAGGTCACTGATTGGAAAAGGGCAATGGTTACCACCCAAAAATTATCTGCATAGAGGACTTTTGAACATAATTCAGACATTTAATGTGCTGTTGAAAGAACTCTTATTTAGGAATCATGTCATCATGATAGATTCTGAATAGCATTTTTATCCATACATGTTCTAACTGATGAAATTTTGATGCCAGTCATATTTACATAAATTTGTTAACAATTTTATACAGGCTATTCAAGGTGGTAGACTCAAGCATGGACAGATAGAAGCAGTAAGAGGTATTATGTACCGAAATATTGATGAGAAACGCATGTTTGCTATTTGGCGAATCGACCAACCCTGGCAGTCAGTCACGAAGAAAGGTCAAGGAAAACGAATGGGTGGTGGAAAGGGGTCCATTGATCGATGGGAATTTCCTGTTCGTCCAGATAGAATTATTCTCGAACTAGGGGGAACAGTTGAATTTAAAGAAGTAAGCAAATTTATGGAACAGGCAGCACACATATTGCCATTTAAAGCAAGAGTTGTTACAAAAGAAATGTTAATTAAAGAAAAGGAGGAAGAAGAGCGAATTAAAAGAGAAAATATTAATCCATTTACCTTTGAATATTGTGCTAAAAAAAACTTTCTAGGAATTAACATTTGGCTCAGTCCATATGACTATAGATGGCACAATAAATACAGGTGAAAGAAGCACATGTTGTGTGATTAGGAAGACTTCTTCCAATGTCGTTGTTTTGGGTACAGTGAATTTTAAAAATAAAACATTGCTTTATGAAATATTTGTCTTTATTCCTTTCTTTCTCTTGAGCTACTGATGTGTTGATCCAGTCTCTAATATTAATCAAATAAACAGCAGATAATAATCACCACTTTTGGTGGCTAGATTTTCCGGTGGTTAGTAGGTAGAGATCAGTGTCTTTTTATTTCCAATCAGACCTGTGAAAGAAATATTGGCAATTATAAACCATTTTCACTCAGTCACCTTGAAATTGGTGACATGCATCAAAATAATCTTTGATACACTGGTTGTTCTCAGTTGGCATTCTTGGCACCTTTGTACTCGCAAACATTTTATGGCTAGGTTAGGATTCAACATTTGGTGAATCATGTAAATGTGCAAATATTAATATAAGAGATAAGTTAAAATATGAATATTTATTTCCTATTCAGCAAAACTTGCTTTAAATCTTAATTCACATTATCATATCAATGTGGGAAAATGTTAGACTGACCTTGACATAGACTGCAAGGAAATGACAGACGGTCAGTATACCATGTGACATAAAGGATTGATAGACAGAAGGAACTACAGTTATATATTTGAAGAACGCAGTATATATAAACATGAAACAAAAGTGCTGAAGTGAAGATGACCTCCGTGTTAATATTTTGGGGCTTGAATGGGCAAGTACCTTGTAAATATCCGCTTATCCAAGTTGAATTTGAGCTGGGTCCAGAAGTTAGACAAGTGCAAGTCCTAGCTTCAACAGTACACTCTAAATGCAAGGTGCACCAAAGTCTTGGATGCATTCATAATACAGGTAGTTCATTGTGTTCAGAAATTATGTAAAAGTAATGTGTTAACTTTTAGTTTATCTGGCCAAGATCAAGCTTGTAGTATGACCTACCCTTCATTTGTATATTGTCCATGCATGTGTCAATTAACATTTCTTTGCAAAGACAGATGGACCCATTTTGATCTATGAGGAATGTTCTCAGGGACATGCTCAATCATAGTTATGTTGTGTGTGTGTGTGTGTGTGACACATTTTTCTATTTGTGTGGCTTCCACAGCAGTCAGGTGGAAAACTTGATTTAACACATCTCTAGATAAAGCAGTTTTGATTAAACTTGGCTCTGTCAGGCAAGCAGTGTCAGCCCTACCTCAGCCTCTTGTTTTAAGACATCTGACGTTCTTGAGAGTTCAAAAAAGCTGATATTTATGTTGAAATTTAAAGAAAACCAATCTAAACAAAATAAAAGATAAGTGATGTATACATACCAGTAATGATGCAACTTAACAAAAAGTCAACATCTCCATTGACCTAAGGGGTTAGAGCATCCAACTTGGAGGCAGGAGGTCATGGGTTAGAACCCTGGCTGAGTCATACCAAAGACTTAAATGGTACTTGCAGCTGACTCTTTTGGCACTCGGTATTGAAAGGTTAATGTTAGGACTGGTTTGCCTAGTGTCAGGATAACGTGTCTGTGGCATGATGCCTCAGTGTTATACATCATTATAAAGTGCCACACTGCAGACATTCTGCATTATGACTGAAAAATTGTTAAAGCTAAATTAAAAATCCAAATTACACACACAATTGTACAGTCTATGAAAGAGTACAGTTTGTACTCTACAGTTTCATACTCTGTACAGGTTTTGATTTTTTAAGAAAAAGAATATAAAAAGTTTTCCTGACAGGTTGTCCTTGTTATTTACAGGTCACCGGTCACCTATATTGTATAAACATGTGATGTTATTATAGCCATAAACAAAATGCATTTGTTATGTATGCACACCATAAAAATGCTTAATTAGACTTAAAAATCCACTTTTGTAAATTAAAAAATTATTCGGCAATCTCCGTAAATAGTCAGTAGTTTCCACATGCCAAACACAGATATGACGTACATTTATCCCTTCTATTCAACCTAGACTTTCAAGTGTTTAATTTCTCGAGGTAAATATATATGTGATATATCTTATTATCCTGCTTTTGTACAGCAAATACGATGCACCGTATTCATATGGATATAACCAAAAGAGTAATTTAGGGGAAAATGATTCTTTCTTGTTCTGAAAGAACTAGAAAAAAGTGAATTAAAGCTGTGAGATAGAACGGGTGAGGGGATGGGAAAGTCGTATCAATAATGCAGTGTTATAGTCAGTTTGGCCCAACTCAAAAGACAATTCAGTTCAACTTAGCAATAATTTGAACAATTTAAGATACGTTTTAGGCATAGGTTTTAGATAAAAAAAACCCAAATTTAAATGAAATCGATATTCTTTAAAAGAAAATCATTCTTTGCAACGTAAATATATATGAGAGAAAACACAAGCAGATATATCATGGTCATTCTAATTAAAATATTCATAAACATATTTTACGCTAAAAAATTTATATGAATCTGCACAATGACATTCATTTATTAAACAATAAAACTTATTATTCTACAGAATATGTATACATATTTCTAAAGGTAGTGTGCATGAAATATTAAAACAAATATATTTAATTTTAGGCTTCACGCTGTAGCACTGCTGCATATAATACACATTCAGTTACACAAAAGAGAGAGAGAGAGAATAGTGTTAAGCATTTGTCAATGTTGCTGCAATGTGAAGCTCTTACCAGTTAATTTTTTTGTTTGTTTTCATTTTTCAAGTTGTCTTAGTGTATGCGCACATAAATAAAGAGCTTGACATTACTAGACAATATTGTCAATCATATTTACTCCAGTATTCCATACAAATAAGAAAGGAATTAATTTTTTGTTGAATTTGTGTCCCCCCTCTCCGCAAGGTACCAAAAAAAAAAGATAAACATACTTACCTGATAATAAAATGAAATAATCTAACCTGGCATTGTTATCATTTATTCCTTCTTTTTCATCATGTGAAATTTAATAAAAAAAAGATATACTCACGAACTCCTTGTATGTAGAGGGTGCCTGTTTGCGTATGCGTCCTTACTGTAGGGTGTATCGCTTTAATATGTCAAATAACAAAATCATAAAATAGATGCAAATATCACCTGATTGCTTGATGGCACCTGACATTCAAGCATGACGTTACACGGTGCAAATAAAAATCATTATTTTAAAATGCAATTCCTAATCTTTTCGCTAGCATTGGTTACAAAAGTATTATTAAAGCAACTTATTGTTGTGTATATGATTTGCCCTGCAAACAAAAATTATGATCACATCTGGAAAACAAATAGAAGCCCGGGTGATGGATAAATACATCTTGGAGCCAGCAATAAACTCTTTTCTTAAACTTTTCGGCAGGATATCAGATACAAAGGTTATTTTATTACAAAGCAAACAACCCCGTAAAATGACTTTGGTATCTTTTAAGTGTGCCGATTTTTCTTACGAAGTCGATAGATATAAGTCAAGTTTGGTTCCTTTGAATTCTTTTAAGTGTACCGATTTTTTTAAAATAAAGTCGGCGGCGGCCTTAGAGAAGCAAACATTGATACCTTTTTACCTGCATTAACAGGAATTTGCAAATTAATTATGAAACAGTGGAACAGTTTTGAAAGCGAGACTATCTAGTGCGTCGCGCACGCATATCGATTTAAGGCTGAACAATAAATTAGTTTTCAGTAGTCCATCTAAATGTTTCCTATCCATATTTTATAATGTTTTATTTTTCAACATCAAGAAGCATGTACTTCATCTTATTTGGATAAATATACGTCATTTCCGGCTGGCATCCTCTATAGGTGGGAAATCGTAGCTAAGGGGTAGTAACTGCGTTGTATATGTCTTTTTCGAGTAATTAAATTATTTTTTCTTCTTTACACTTGATAATCTTTTTGTTCTTTTTGTGCGAGTATAACTACTTTTAATTATGTAATGCAAATCTGATGTAAACAGAAAAATGTTGGAGTGTAGCCGGTGATCTTTAAAGAAAGACATTGTTTATCTTAGGCGCTGTTAAAATAACTTTTAATTGAATCTGTTTTGTTGTTATATTGATGGCTGTAATTTGGGTTCTAGAGTATACATCTGGGCATCTTTTTAAAGACTGCTAGCTCTACTTGGTCATTCTCACTTGCTGGACTTTGAAAGAAACTTGGAGAAAAAATAGCGCATAAATTCTTTTAGTTTTTTTATGTTTTTAATGTATTTCTTCCATTTTCAGAAGCTGGTATTGTATTCTCTGGCAAAATTATTTTTTTTGCCTATTTCAATAATTGTTAGTTTTACTGTACTTTTGACTGGTTCATTCATTTCTTGAGGACATGAGAGTAGCCATTTGAATCAGCTGTTTGCCTTATATCGGATACAAAATATTTCAATTCCAGTACATTAAATTAGTGTAGAGGAATGCCAGTATTCGACATTGTGCTTTTTGCAAATGCACACAAGTTCACCTTATACCTCTCCGGTTTTCAGAATACTTAATTGTAACGCAAACCATAAGTATTAAAAGGTGTTTCTGTTGTGGAATTTAATTTTGTTTTTTTTAGCTAATATAGTTAAGTCGCAAGGATCTTAACAGTTCTTTTGAATAATTATCACATATTTTTTCCACAGCACAATATTTGTTTGTTACTTATTTTGCACACAAGTCCCCCTTCCCCGTGGTGAAAAGTCAGATATTTTAAAAATGCACAATGTATTATATGAAACAAGCAACCAGTGTCATGCTACAAGACAAGAACATGAAATTTACTAGTTCGTCGGATGTTACGGATATGTTTACAGTTTGAAATGAGATGGAGCAAATAAAATTCATAATGGTCAAAGGATAAGTGTGCTAGTTTCTAGAACACTCATATAACATCATGCAAATCGGCAATGTTATTCTTTCCTGAATTTTATTTCAAATTAATGAACTAAACATTCTTGCTCTTTTTTTCTTCATTTAATTCAATAATTTTAAATGCTAATTTTACTTCTATGACCTTTGACTTTTAATTTCGTTTGGAATACTGCACTAAGGCATAGTGTATCAGCAAATCAGGCATACTTAGCTTAAGTTCATACATAACACTAGTATTATCATACTGAGAAAATCACACATGATGATACGAAATTAAGAAAAGCAATTTTACAGGTGTTAAAATTTGTCTTAAGGTTCTGCTCTACAGTTTCATACCAGAGTTTGATCTTTAAGGAAACAAAAAATCTCCGGTTTTCATCACGTTTTATTGGTTCATTTTTTTTTCTTAAAAAAGACTGTAATTTAGACTAAGCTAAATTAACGTTTAATTCCATTTGTTTTAGGACCACTCCGGTGACCTAATGGTTAAGGCGTCCACATCGGATGCGTGAGATTGCGGGTTCGATCTTACCAGAGACTTATAAAAATGGTACTAACTGCTGAATTGTTAGGTGCTCAGCATGAAGAGGTTAGTGTTAGGTCTGGTTGGCCTGTTGTCTTGAAAATGTAAATGGGTGAGACATTATGCTATATGTCTGCGGCATGATTCTCCAGTGCTAGGCATCACTATAAAATGTCACACAGCAAACATTGTAGCGATATAACTGAAAAATTGTCAAAACTATGTTAAACATGCAAATCACATCCCCCTTATTTTAGTGCAAGATTGATGGGTGTAATTTAGGTGATAGAGTATATACATCTCGCAAAAGACTTTTAATTCTCTGTGGTCATTTTCACTTAAAGGAATTAGGGGGAGGTAGATTGGAAAAAAAAATTCTGACATTCTATAATTTAGTGATTGCAATTTCATAAGTTCGAATTGTCTGTTCTGGCAAAATTAATTTTCTTTAATATAGTAACTCATAAAATTGGTGAACTTTGTTGTAGTCCAAGTTCATTTCTCGAGAATATGGAATTAGCCATTTCGATCTGCCCAGCGCCTTGTTTCCTTTATACCACATATAAAGAAATCCCATTCCCATTGCATGAAAGTAGCATAGAGATATATCAGTATTCTCTCCATTGTGTATAATGTAAATAGCATCTCTTATAGCTGCTCTGCATTCAGGAATCCTTAATAACTTGAGCGGAATCACAACAGGAGGAAATTGACATTTAAATTATAAACTTATCATTTTCCAGTATTTTTTTTTATATTTTGTTAGCTTCTGTTTGGATGGAAGCTCAATGTCAATTTTCAGACGTGCAATGATTAAACCACCTAATAGTGATAAAAATACTTGATCAAGAAACTTAAAAAAAGAAAAAAAAAAAAAACACAACCTCGCAGAAACTTTAGTTACTGATTAATACAGTGATGAGTGCAGTGGATTTAATGTTGTTATTGACAACCGAATGGCGACGGTACGGATCGGTGAATAATTAATTTTTGTGTACAGAGTTTGGACTGTCCACGCAGAATGCTATTTTTTCTGAAACTGTTTCCACACTAAACCCATAACTGATTTTTTTATAGCAATTTTTTTCACAATATTCACTGTTGTTATCATTAAAATATATCATTAGAATGTGCAGTAAATAAATAAAGATCAAAACCGGGACCTCAAGGAAAGTTCAGTCAAGATTGGAATTTCATAACTGAAATTATGAAATTTCATGTTAAATTTTTTCCATAGTTTCCAGCAATGATCATTTGATTCATTTACTAAACCATAAACAAAGCTTGACAACCGATGGAGTGCAAATATAGTAACTGTTTTGTCATTGGGATTTTGGAGGTGGGTTCGGGGATAGGGTCCATCTATTGAGTGATAGACAAGACGAATTCTTAATATTTAAGCTGGATGGATGATCAGTTTATTTCATAACTTAAAACTTCTGAATGACAATGCATAATGTACTTAGGGTTTGAAAATTGCATGCATAAAGAAGACAACTTCATAGAGAGTGTTACCCAAAGGTTATTTATGTGACACATGCGCAGGTAGGACAGCCATCATTGCCGTATACAAATCCTAAGAGTCCACAGTCCAAACCACAGACAAGAGCTACGCATGGAGGAAGGGCTGCAATATAATAGCATATCTTTGTAATGTCATGAACACAAACTACAAAAGTTGAAAATCTTTAGATTGAATTCTAAATATAAAATTCACTGTGTATGAAACAATATTAATTGGAAATGAAATCTAGCTGTAGATTAAGCTTACATGTTTCATAATTAGTCGATTTTATTAGTTTATTATTTATCATATATCACAGTTGTCATTTTGCAATCTCTCATTTATGATTAAAAAAAATCAAAGAATTTTGTTTAAAAAAGTAGGTCTTACGCACTGATCACAAACATTTATTTTTTTTAACCAAATTACAAACAAGATTATTTATTTTCAAGAACGATACTTCATGTATAATAAAATAGCTTAACAACGTGGAAATATTTTTTGTTTCCATTATTATAATTTTTAAAACAATCATGGTCATTATCTGTAATACGGTTAAATGAATGCTGTTAATTCTATGAGGGTTCTGAATATTAATGCATTGATCAACAACGTTCTATATTAGTGAACAATACGTCCGTGCATTACCTCACAATACTACGTTCAACATACTTTCTCAGCCTCGGTATTCAGTTATTAAATGTTATTTTGTATTCACCTTTGGACACACTGTTCATACACTTTCAAACTGCACTTTCAATCTCATAACGGCTTTCAAATTGTCTGTCCTTAGTGAATTTAGCCAAAAATCACTTGGAACTTAATTAGAACTGTATGGAGGTTGAGACAAGTTTGTATGATGTGCACCGTAAGAAATCACGTTACGTCGGCGAGTTCAATCACCAGTGCGTTTTCAGTGAGAATGGGGATACCTTGGGATGCATGGATGGGTGATTTGGTGATCTCCCACAATTTTTGGCAGCTTCATGGAAGCATAAAAATGTCCAGTGACAGGCAGGGTTAGGCTTAGTGACCAGGCCTTTTGGATCGAAATGTCCATTGATAACAGCAGGATTACGTACATTTATCTGGATGACCATGTCTTTTACTTATTTTCTCTGATCCAAACTTTATTTCTCTTGAGTCGGGTTCAGAAGAACAAAATTATGTTTCTTCACTTGTCACAATTTCATTCAAACATATCTGGTCACTATTTCCCCATTTGGCTAGTAGCTGCTTGGCGTATTTAACCTATGTTTTTAATCAGCTGACAACAAATGCTTGACCTATATTGTACGAACTTTTCTGAGCTGTACAGATTCTTCATTATTTTAAAAACAGCTGACAAATTAATGCCTTCCTAATTTAAATATCTTTCACTGTGTACCATCATATTCTTCAGTGGTCTTCCAGAACATGGGTCTTCTTCCATGGATATGGGACCATCTTTAAAACGAAACCTCCACATATTGCAGTATATAACTGAGAACTACATCTGTAAATTTGAGCCAAGTTGGCCTTGATATTAGATGGTCATTACCCTAGGAGCACCAAGATTGTACAGTACGCTCTTTACTCAGTCTCAGAATTGTTCGCCAACGACAATATCAGGTCACTGATCTTTAGCGATGTGACATAACATGCATATATTTGCATGTGTCCGGCAAGCTGCATTTGCAGTTGCAGATCTTTTTAAAGAACGTAATTGTTTGTATTCATACGTGTTTAATCTAATAATAGATTTTAAAAAACCCAAAGATTTCGAAAAATTATTCCGAACATTTCAAAAACACCCATTGCAATTATGGTCAATGATGCATTCACTTACTGTCTAGTCCAGGCTCTTGTACTGTAGCTTTTGTAGTTGCTTCTGGAGTTGTTGGCAAAGTTGTTGTTGTTGTTGATGATGATGTAGTAATATATGTGGTTAAATGTACGGTGGTTGGCGTTGAAGTCGTCGGTGTCAAGGTCGTTGAGGCAGTTGATGAAGTTGCTAAGATAAGAGTGGTTGTTGTAGGTAAAGGTGTGGTAGTTGGTATCGTTGTCGCAGTCGTCGTTGGTTGTGGTGTAGTTGTAGTTGTTGTTAACATTGTTGAAGATTCAGTTGTTGGTTTTGGTGTTCTGGTTTGTGATGTAGTTGTTGTAGGAGTCGTTGGTTTTCGTGTTGTTCTTGTCGTGTGAGTGGTTGGTTGTATTGGAAGAAAATCTGAATAAAAAACAGGCCAGTTTACAAGGACATGAACTACTATTAATAGGTCATGTAGACATTTAGTTCATAAGTTTACGTCCTGTCGTTTGGCAACTTCTACCTTCACAAAACAAGGAAAGTATGTCATTATTTCACGAGTAATTCAGTGCTAGAGGTTCGAAATCGTGCCACAAGATTTCAGAGCGAGATGCAAAATCAGGAAGGGGTACATTTTTTTTGGTAAGCTTTGATGATTTCTATATGTTTAAAACCATTCCAGATATTTCTCAGATTAAAGACCAACATATTTGTGGAAGAAATTAGGATATCTTCTCTCTTCGACCTCTAGTTGAATAATGTTATAAATTTTCTTGCGAGTTGAGACATTAAGACTGTTATTGTAACAAAAATCTACATGATGAACCATTTTATTCCTTCGATTTCATTGATGGGATACTGGGATATGTACACTATTTTGCTATCTTAAGAAATATATGACAAAAAGAAATTTAATGATAAAGTGCCTACCATATAGCAATAAAACTATTATATATATATATATATATATATATATATATATATATATATATATATATATATATATATATATATATATATATATATATCTTCAGTGCATTGTTAAATATTGTCTCAGCTAATCAGACCGCACTTGTGAACAAAGTGGTTAGAGTGTCCTCCTCGGATGCGAAAGATCGTGAGTTCGAACTCTGGCCGAGTCATACAATAGTCTTATAAACATGATGCTAACAGCTGCCTCGCTAGGCGCTCAGCATTAAGAGGTTAATGTTAGGACTGGTCGGTCTGTTGTCAGGATAATGTGAGTGGGTGGGACATCATGCTACATGTCTGCGGCTTGATGCCCCTGTGCTAGATATCACTATAAACTGCCACACTGCACACGTCGTAACGATCTGACTGAAAGATTGCTCAAGCTACATTAAAAATCCAATCTCTCTCTCTCTCTCTCTCTCTCTCTCTCTCTCTCTCTCTCTCACACACACACACGCACACACGCACACACGCTAATCCTAATTTTCAGTTTGCTTGTATGAAAATGATGAAGGTACATTCGTCTTTATAAGTAATATTAAAAATCCAATCTCTCTCTCTCTCTCTCTCTCTCTCTCTCTCTCTCTCTCTCTCTCACATACACACACACACACACACACACACGCTAATCCTAATTTTCAGTTTGCTTGTATGAAAATGATAAAGGTACATTCGTCTTTATAAGTAACCTTTCTTTTATAATAAATGATACTTGCAGCTGCAAGATGATTGCATACATTATGATATGACGAGGTAATTTGATCATCGACTATAGTCTAGTATAGGAAGTTGAATTGCTAATGTCCAGTGTTCCTTTAAGGTGGCGCTCTATAATTTCGTATCTTACATAGAGCTAAATTCTTAAAGAAAATATTTTCCCATGTTTTTTTCAATGGTTACACAGGTTATTTATAAAGGACCTTGTGTATCTTAGGCATTATTCTTTTAGTTCCCTTTATTTTGCCGTATGATGTATGTAATTGGGTTATAGAGTATACAGCTTGGCCTTCAGATGTGCACCTATAAAAATAGCTGCTAGATTCGTTTGGTCATTTTTATTTTCTGGGCTTAAGAAGTCATTTGTAAAATTAGAGCCGACAACCATTAATGTGTTTTATATATTTGGTAATTTATTCATTTTACCTTCAGGAGCTTTTGTTGTCTAGTCTGGCAAAATTCGTTTTCAGTATTTTAGTAACTGCTAAAGAAAGTGTAGCTTGAATTTTAGAGTATATTTGAGTAGTCATTTTGGTTAGTTTTGTTTCTATAACAGTTACATATTCCACAAAAACAATATTCAAAGAAATTGTAAGCGATATTACATGAAAGTTACATAGAGATATGCCAACACTCTCTCTGATGTGCATGTTGCAAATGAAACAACTTCACCTTACACGTCTTACTATCTCAGACGTCCATATTATCCGTAGCGCCCCGTGAAGGCATCACATGGCATGAAAATTATTCTGCTGACTGAACTGTAGCGGTTTTTAATCGCTTCAAGATGGCTATGTCAAGTAATTTTGTTTTTAAAGATTGTTTTATTAACGAGAGTAAAAAGCAACAAATTGTTCTGAAATAAATTTTTGAATTCATTAAACCAGCAGATTTACCCCCCCCCCTATGCGATTTACATCTTTGGTAATTGGTGATCTTTGAAATCTGGTAGTTTGTTGTTAAAGGACCGAAAATTTGATACTTTTTTGTCATTCAAGGTACATTTTCATACTACTTTGTAAAGTTCAGTAGAATAATGCATTATGCTTTTTAATTTCTTATTCGTTTTATAATACTTGGCTTTAATTTTATTCGGTTGGAACGTACACGTTACTCCCATTCTGAATATTGGGAGTCAGATGAACCACACGGATATCTTGTTCAGATAATGCTTTCAATGATTTCTTGATAACGTCACCGGAGTTGATCCAGACTGAGTCCCAGCACACTCTAGTCCATTGGCGGCGCAAAAAGTTTGGGGAGGATAATTTCTCACGAGCACCTGCCAAAATAGGAGGCGTCGTCGGGAACCCTTTTTGTATTTACAATTGAAATTTTGATAGTATTTCACTTTAACATTAGTGTAACGAGGGCAATTCCATACAAAACGTAAAGTGTGTGTGTGTGTGTGTGTGTGTGTGTGTGTGTGTGTGTGTGTGTGTAGGGTTGGGAGATTGGCAACTAACATAAACTTCACTGATGCAAAGTAAGGACGTCACAAAAAAAACATTTCCCCGGACGCATCGGTAGGGGCGTCACTAAGGAACATTTTTTTGAGGGCACCTCGAACCCTCGCTCTACCATTGCTATAGTCCGACTATAGTTTATAGAAGGATGAATAAATCCAGTAACAATATAACTGTTCGGATTCAACACTAAGCGCAAGTGTAGGTAACCCTTGTGTGTGCAGTTAATAGTACTAACCGAACAGAAGAATTAGTACTAGGAACTTATGCGAGTGTTGTGTACTTTCTCCTGGATAATAGTTCTATGTTCTAGCATGGCGTTTGCGGGAATAAATACTTAGCGCTCCCCTAATCACTGAATATTTCTACTATTTCATTTTCAGGAGAGTTTTACTTTATTATATAAACTCTACGCTTTTCAACATCCTGTAAATGATGAATTTCTCAGTATTATTGGAAAATATTTGAAATACATTTTAACATAATGCTTGCAATAACTATTTAATTCCAAAACTTTGCTTAAATTTGGCAGAGTACCGCGGGAACTCATGTTTAATCCAGGTGAAAGATAACAAAAAGGAAAAAAAAAACAGTCTATAAACTGTTTGAATATATATATATATATATATATATATATATATATATATATATATATATATATATATATATATATATATATATATATATATAATATGGAATTACTTACGGAACTGACATATATAGTTGTATTTAAAGCCCAGTGAATCACACAGTGAATCATGCCAGTGTCCGTTGTCAGTGAAACGTAAATGGACGCAGTCTTCTATATTGTGTGTTATGAAGTTATTACTCTGTCCCGACGCCCAAAATCTGAAATTTCCAAGAGGTGTACCTGAAATCATATAGGAATATGTTGATAATTTGTAAATTAGAACCAAAATAACAATATCGGTGATGAAGTTTTCGTTATTATAGCAAGATAGTAATTTTTGTTTATAATTGCATGCAAGAAGTTTTTCTCCACAGAATAACTATTAAGTTCAAAGTCATATGCTCACCGACATTCATTATTTTCCACCTTTTAGTATCGGCTTGTAACAAAACAAAATTAGCAAAATTTTTCAAAGACAGAGAGCCTGTTTACCTGTAAGATACGTCGAATTTTCCAATCAGTTTTAACCATGGGTTTATTCAGATTCCGGAGCCTCGTTTTAAGATAAACTGTTGATAGTGCTCACTCAAAGTGATACTTGCAATACAGTTTTTCCACGTTGAGAAACACCCTTAATTAATAAAGTACACTTTTCTGCCACATTTTTGAGATCACATATTATTTTTTCGTGATTCAAATTGCAAAAACATCATTTGGTTTTATTCCTTTCTTAATCACCAAACCAATTCCCGCTATTACAAATGATCTCGGGATCAAATCAAAGGACAAATCTTAAAATATTTTGTACAATCGAAACTTCGTTATATCAAAATGTGTCAAGTTTCTTTCAACCACCATGACGAAAGAGCTGCGTAACACCACGAACATGTGCACGGTGGAGCGCAATTTTTCACTGGAATAATTCCTCTGACATTAACGAATTGCTTATGTAGTGAATTTTTTCTAAGACACAAACTTTGCTTCATTTTAATACTGTTATGTGTATCTGTATTTTGTGCTTATTTTTTTTTGTTCATGATTGAGGGTTGTGAAAATAGAATTTTTGCCTACCTGACTTTTGTCATGTTTTAAAGAATGTTTACAATTTGACGGAATTTTCCTTTTGAAATGACTCGCATTCAGTGAATTCCAGACCAGTCAATTTCATTGTAGGTAAAATGGGTATTTGCATATAAATGGGATCGGGTAAACAATTTATCATTCATGTTTCGCATGAATGTTTGGAAATTTGTATTTAAATATAATTTGAGAGATATTATTTATTGAAATTATTCATTGGAATTACATATTGCTCTTTAACAGCTTGATTAACACATTATTGGTACCTCAGCACATTGAAGAGTTTTGATACATCATGATACTGAATACTATTGATACATCGGGGCATTCAATAGTCTTGTCTCATCAGGAACATTCAGTACTAATGGAATTCATTCAGAACACTACATTTTTGGACTTATAAAAACACATTTATTATTATCTGGATTTAAATGACAATAATGTAAGTGTTTCTAAAATATTCACTTTGTATTCTTGGAATATAAATTATTTCGTAAATTTTGCTAAACGTTTTGGTTTCATTCCTTCTGTTACATACTTTAAGGCATAAGTTCGTAACATATTTATTTTCATTCAAATTAATCCAGTCGGTCGCTTTTATAATGCCAGCTAGACTCAAACATCGGATATAAATGTGTTGTTTGAGCACAGTGTTAGGAAGTACTTTTCATACCCATTTAGAATACAGAATTGATTCTAAGTAATGGATCATACAAAATAAGGACTATATAAGGAATAATACACGTAGACATTTGCTGAATACTCGGGAAATACTTATAGCTTTTGGCAGTAACTTTTACTACATGCTCTGGGTAACGTTTGTTCACGGCGATCTATATTATTACATAAAAATGTGCGTGGTTTATTGATGTGTATTAACGTAGCCGCATCCTTGTATCAGTTTGGGATGTACGTGATAGTGACACTAGTGATTTGTTAAATTTATCCTTTTTCCGGGGTGGACTCACAATTATTGTATGCATTCCGAATCGTATAATGGCTGAAAACATGCACTTCTTTTACGTTCTCCAGCCACACAGAAGAAAAAAAAATGTTACGAGTAAACAAATAAAGTGTTCTTTTGACCTAACACAAAAGTATTAAATCATAGTGATAAATACCAATGCACGCAAAGTGGATTTTTAGCTGTTTGCTCAAGTCCTCATTTTCATTACTGCATTAATCAAAATACGGTTTAAAGTCAATGTAATTTCACCTATTTACCAATCACATATCTGATACTTGCCGCATTCCTTTGAAATTAGATATTGTATATAATGATTTTCAAAAGTTCTTCACGTTGTCCCGAAAAAAGAATGATAAAGTTAGCCAACGTACAAAGAAGATCCTTCATTACATAAGCTTTAAATTCCTTTCAATAGTTTCACATTTTAAAACAAATTTATTCCTATTATATAAATATAGTGATGCTACATGTTTTGTCTGCTATCAACTTTCGCTGAATCCCTATGATGTGTTGCAACAAGCGAATATCGGGCTCAGGGTCAACAATTCCCTCGGGTTTCTTATTTTTTTATTTCTGGTATTAACGTTGGCTAATACCAGAAATAAAATAAACAAATGTATGACTACCATGCTATTATTTGTACCCGTGTTGCTTCAACATACCATCTGCCCATTTCCAATGCTGTTCGTCAGCTTCATCGTTCAAACCAATCCATATGCCGTTGTGACCAAATCTGAGGGTTCTGAGCTTGTCCATGATGAAACTTTGAACGTCTGAGGTATCAACCGTTGCTAAGTAACCTCCTTGATGTTCACAAATTCTTTTGGCGTCATGCCAATACGTTTCAAAACCCAGAACGAACTCATAACAATAATCACCATGGGCGTATGTAGTTGACGTCTTGACTGGACAGCGTTCCATTGTAAGGTCGTTCAGCAGAAAGGCGACTATGGAGGCTTTGAGAAAATAAAAGATTGTTATAATTCTTCCTTTCTTCCATTCCTTCTCTCATTTTATTAGAATAACTATCAAAATAGACAAACTATTTTTTTTTATTTGACAGCAACACAGGCCTGTGCAAACTGAGATGCGCATGCGCAGCTCCGATGATTTTATTTCGAAAAGGTGATATAAACGTTTTGACAGCAATTTTTTTAAAATACAAACCTTTTAAAGCTTACTTTTATTTAGAATCCTATTTATTCCTTTAAATGTTTAGAGTTTCTCTATGGATGCTCTTCAGAAAAGTAAATTACATTTGCTAAGTAGGTTTGTAACTTCACAGTTTGACGTCATTGATATATACCCGGACAGTACTTTAGAGTTGACAGGGCGAGATATAAACAACTTATATACATGCATAAGAAAGATCTCTTCCTCGACCCCCGGAAAGACTTACACTTGCAAGACAAGATAACCATGAAACATGGACGGCTTAGAAGCACAGATCCAGTTAGCCAAGTTATCGTACCAGCAGATGTAAAACATCACAACTAACAGAAGGAAGCTTATAAAGTTTGTAGTGGTATGATATCTAATGTTAAATGAGGCATAGATTACAATTCTAAAAATGTGATTTATGCACCAATGTCTGAAGTTTGAAAACCTTTACAGAAGTCGGGCAAAAATATATCTAGGAAACCAAATGTTTGTACAGAGACAGCAAATAAGATTATATATTAGGTCTTTAAATGTTAATCGCCATCTCCTTAACTGTTTAAGAGTACACAGGTCAATGTAAATATTAAGAATACAACCATCCAGTTATGTGTTTACGTTTTAAACTAAATCAGGGGTGTTATAGTTCTTGAATATTTATCAAGTTTTGGGTCAACGTAAGAAAAATTGCAATAAAAATTATTTCTGTATAATGCATTTACTTTATTTTATGATGCCATGTACTTTTATAAGTGTAAAATTGCCAGTGAGTAGCAAATCATCCACAAACTCCGCTTAACATTACAACTTCATTAGATTTAAGTTCAGTGCTTTAATGATATGCTTAAAATAAAATGGCAAAAATAATAATGTTTAACACACAGTAAAGATAAATACATTGTTAGAGATCCTAAGTTTAAAAATTTCTCTAATGTTTGTGATAGTTTTTAATCAGGCTGTAATATCACATACATTATGTAACATCAATATAATGCTTACTATGTTAAATAATGTAATAGAAATTATCATTTACATAAAACATGTAATGAATCAATAATGACTGCGGATGTATGTGTAATTGCAGTATTTACGTCTTGTAATGCTTTAGTTAGTCTTACAGTGATATGTCATCATCTCCAACAGGCATCTTAGTGCTGGTTGGGTATCAATGGCCACAGGAAGAAAAGCTACTTGGACTTTTTTCCATATCCACTTAATGGTGTCTAATTCATAATTAACCTACCAGGCTTGAACTTGGTAGCAGACACAGAACAGGTGGTACTTGGCTGTAGTAGTTGATGGAGGCAGTGACCTCAACTGGACAAATGTGGTTTCCTTTACTTTCTCACAGAAACACTTATCATAAAGCCCATGTAAGCTGATCGGTTGATTTACCACTGTAAACAAACATAGCATTTTCTCCAGCCACAACCATATAATTAACAATCGAGTTAGAGTTGTTGAAGGCCTCTGTATACTTTTTAAACTGCCTGGTCTTCATATGTTCAGCACCTTTTCCAATTCATTGCAGCTAGGATGTTGAACTACAACTGTGTAGATTATGGGTGTAGAGGAGATCCCTAGACAATGCTGCGGAGTGACGGATCTTCACCAGTGAACGGGTTTCGTGCATTCAAGACCTGTGCCAGGTTTTCCACGTCTTTGCAGTCTATCTCCTTTCTTGCTTTTCCTTTGTGTTGATCACTGGTTTGAAATATTGATCTTGCAAATTCTTGCATGACATGGATGATTTAAGTGCAACCTGTCATTTCATTGACCCAGACAAGCCTTCAAAGTTTTGACATTACTTTTGGTAAGTCCTGCTGTGACCTTAATGCTAATCTTCACTTCTTGCTCAATTAATAGAGCAGGTAAAATACCTCCCAATAATCTCTCACTACTCACTACTCTCACGTACAGCATGGTGTCCTGTTATAAAGGCTTCACACACACTTTAATGATTTTTTTCAAAGTTAGTCATTTGTTGAAGATAGAGACGAACTGTCTTTGCAACGAGATTATGCCCTTCTGCAGTAAAACAAGGAAAAATCTACCCACGGAAGACGTGCAGATTCCATTTGACAATTCTTGCTCCTCTTACAAAATTAGAATGACAATCATATTGTTGTGTTGCATCCTTATTAGGCTTGTTCAGGTACATTTGATCTGTTCGTTGTACTCTCCAACTTGTATGATATAGCTAGTATTGTTTCCACAACTTCTTTACTCATATCACTGCCTTTTAATACAGTTGCATATATATTCGTGGCTTCAGACATTAAAATATATATCTCCCTTTCTGCGGATAAAAACTGAGTGTTATCTTCTTCCGCAATTTCCTCATTAAAAGATTCTCAAGTATCTGCTTCACACACTTCTGTAAGCTTTCTTGGTGTTTGCAACCGGAAATATGATTCCAAAAGAAGAATATTCAATGCAGTATTGACAAGAATGTGACCTTTTCTAGCTATTGGAGTGACATTTTCAGTGAACATTTGCATATCTGTATAGCTGCCATATACAACTTCAGGTATCTAGCGAGGATCAGAACCATCCGTCAGGTGTACAATACAGTCTAGAAAGCTAATTTTGTTGTGAAGTCTGCCGATTTGTATCATGATTGGCTTTAAGGGGGTGCAATGTGGCACGATGCTTACTATACTACTACTACTACTACTACTACTACTACTACTACTACTACTACTACTACTACTACTACTATTACTACTACTACTACTACTACTAATGATAATAATAATAAAAAATAATAATAACGAGGAATTTATTTAGCGCCTAATCTTTAGAAGCTCTAAGCGCTTTACAACTTTTGACAACGCTTTTAAAAGAATATGAAAAACAAATCATATATAATGAAATGATTACAAAAAATAAAAACTAACACCACAAAAAAACAGAAAACATGCTGTAAATTTTTTAGGTAAGGATACGTTAAAAAGAATACATTATTAGGTCATTATGACTGTTCTTGCAGTTAAAATAGATGGGTTTTAAGGGCGCTCTTGAATGACATCTCGGCGTCTTTGTGTCTAAGTGTAGTGGGCAATTGGCTCCACGTTGCTGGGCCCTGGTATGCAAAAAGAACGTTGTCTATATGATTTCGTTTTCATAGTGGGAATATTGAGAATGCGAGTGTCAGAAGAGGAGCGTAAGCATCTTGCAGGTGTATACACATGGGTGAGATCAGATAGGTATGTTGGACTGGAGCCCGTCAGTGAAACGTAGCACAGAGAACAAATTTTATTTAATTCTGGATCGTATGGATAGCCAGTGTAGGATACAGAGCAGCTGAGAGGCATGCTTTGATCGTGGTACTCTAAGGATGATCCGAGCAGCAGTGTTTTGAACTTTTTGAAGTTTCTGAAGTAGATATTGAGATGAACCAGACAGAATTGAATTACAATAGTCCAGTCTTGAAAGTACTAAGGAACACAAAAGTGTTTTTATGGCATCAACTGACAGATGCTTGCGAATGGAGCTGATGCGTCTCAGCTTAAGATATGCAGTCCGGCTTATGTTCATAACATGTTGATGCAATGAGAGAGTACTGTGAAGAGTGACACCGATGTTTCGTACTGACTGCTTGAATTTAATGTTGGTGTTGCTAATATTTATTATCTGAGGTAAAGGATATAAATGAGAAAGTCTTTGTTTTTTATCAGAATGGCTTCAGTTTTATCATCCTTCATCTGCAGCTTGTTACATGTCATCCATGATTTCACATTAGAAACGCACCTCTCTATGTCTTGGACGGTAGCTTCAACTTCAGCTGGATGGATAGATTTGAATATTTGGGTGTCATCAGCATACAATTGGTGAGACACTGGATTATGATCTATGACACTTAAGAGTGGCTGAGTGTACAAAATGAAGAGAACAGGTTCAAGAACAAACCCTTGAGGAACATCACAGAATATATCCACTGGGCTGGAGTGTTTTCCATTTGCAGACACAATTTGTGTCCTGTTGACCAAGTAGGACGTGAATCGTTAATGCCAAATACATGCTGGAGACGGTGAAGTAATATATCATAGTCTATAGTGTCAAATGCTGCAGACAAGTCAAGGAGAGCGACTTTAGTCTTTCTGCCATCTAAAGCAGAGAGAAGGTGGTTGACTACTTTCAGAGTAGCGGTTTCAGTTCTCTGTTCGATATGCAGACTGTACATTGCTGAAAAGACTTTGAATTTTGATGAGATACAAGTTGGTATAAAACAACTTTTTTTCTAAGATTTTTGATATGAATGGGAGATTAAAAACTGGGCGGTAGTTATTTAGAACATTATGGCCATGTGTTGGTTTGTTCAGTAGAGGTGTTGCAATGGCAGTTTGGTAAAATGATGGGAATTCCCCAGATGAGAGAGACGTATTAATAACATAGTGAAGGCAATATTGGATCCAAGCACTCTAGCTAGCAGAAGTGACGTCGGAATCGGATCCAGTTCACATGACTTTGGTACACTCTTCATCACCATTGCACGTACTAAATCCATAGAGACAGGTTCAAATGCTGCTAATGGCTACAGCATGAGCTTCCCATCACAGCTGCTGGTCCAAAGTTATAACTTGTGTCTCATTATTCTTTGTAGCTTGATTTGTCAAGACGATCAATGTAGAATAGATGCATGAATAATCTCTTGGGTACAATTCAGTTTTTGTTAGGAATGTGATTGAAGCTTTCCTTACTTGATTTCCTTCACGTATCATTTATAGGTGATGCCTTGCAAAGCTTTGATTGGAATCGTGTTTGAGTTCTTCGATTCTGAATGTTAGACATATTGAACTTGATAGAATTACAAATTTTTAACAGGTACTTATGAACATAACTACCAGATAGGTACTATTAACAGTAAATTCCTTTCTACCTCTAGCTTAACATTTGTAGAAAACATACAAAACCTGTCACTAAGACCCTCAACTGACTGACACTATCTTGATTATACCACTAGCCTCTCCCTCCTTCATCAATATTCAGCATTGTTTGATACTGACAATCAATAACATATTTAATTGCTGGATAGAATACATTATGAACAGATTAAGTATTTGTACAGGATTAAACATGTTACGATTAATAGATTGAAAAAACCCTGGTCGGATATTATCTAAAACTAGCTACTTTCTATGCAAATAAGTACGTCTACAAAGGTTGAAAATTTCTTATATTCCACGAGGTATATTTTCATACACTTTTAGTATGTTTAATTGAAGACCCTACCAAAACGTATTTTGCAAAAATTATTTCTATTGCACTTTTTACCTTGCATAATATTATTCATGGATAACGATCCATACATTAGTTTATGAAACAAAATTGAAACTGTGTACAGTCTATGAAGAACAGATGTGAAAATAGAACTTTATCGGAGTTAACCATGTATCAAAATCATTTCATTTACAAGAAACCAACTCACCAATTTCTCATTGAACAAATACAATATTGTCGTGATTTTTAGCTTGTTGTACATTATTTTAATTTGCATAAACTACTTTATAAATTGTATCAATTTAATGATTATTTTCAGGATAAGGAAAAAAGGCTATTATGCTTAAATTAAGTTATACTGACTACTATTATACAATGTTTCAATATATTGACACACTTCCGTGACACCTGTACAATGCATGTATTTGGTGCATTTCTGTAATGTGATCAATTTTGGAGAAACAATTAAAATGATTGTTTTGTGATTGATGAGTGGGATGTTTCAGCGTAACGCTTGTCTGGGAATTTTTTTTTAAAATGAATTGATAATTTTTATTATCAATGGCTTCTTCTAAGCGAAGTTTGCCACCACAGTGTTGTTTAGTGGAGGACAATACCCAGTCGATGCTCCACTAAACTTCTGTGTAGGAGGACAGTTTGCGCAACAAAAGACGTCATTCACGTAACTACTAGTTTGAGACTCTCGAAATACTACTACTGGAAGCATCAATTTGGCTCAATGCATAACGGGTAAAAAGTACTACATTTTGCTTTGTTTAATTCAAATGCAACGCTTACTAGTTATTAAAAAATACAACACCTATATTTAACAACACAACACAAATATAAAACAACACAACACCTTTATAAATTAAAACACCTATATAAAACAGCAAACACCTATATAAAAAGTCAAAAATCTACATACAACAACACAACACCTATATAAAACAAAAAACCTTACTTCTAAAAAACAATATAACACATACATAAAACACTTATGCAAGAACACTTTTATATAGATGAAGAGAGGAATAAAAATTGTTAACAGTCCCTGAAAAATAAACTTTAGAGAAATTGATAATGCTATTTAAAAGCTGGCCTCAAGTTATTAAACGTTAATAAACATCTGTATTCTGAAGGAAACTTCAAAGTTCTGTCTTTATATAATTGTTTTAATGATAAAGAACATTAAAAGAAGAGAATGAACTTTGTTTTCTAAGCACTCTAAAACCACACATTAACAGTTCGAACTAATTATTCGAGCTTCATGAAATAGTCAAAGAAAATTCTTTTTTATGGTATCAATACATTGATGTGGTTTTATAACATGATTATAGGAAACAACTATTGGTTGTTCTTGCCACGGTCACAGCCAATCAGCAAACAGAAATAAATATACAATAATTACATGGGCTTGTCTATTCCAATCATATTCACATAAATTGATATGTTGAAATGCTGATATATAAAAAATATTAAACTATGCAAAGTTTCTAAGTATGTGATAATTAGAGGATCTTAACTGAGTACCTATGTATTTAATACTGAAATAAATATTCGAGTTGGATAACGTTCAGCTTTTCCAAACCTTGTCGACTTAAAATAGGACATTATTAATCTAATTAAAATATTGAATTATAAATAATTTGAAATTTGAGATTCACATAGTTGTAGTAGTTTAATTGAAATATTTTGGAGAAAGAAGAAATAATTTTAATACTGATTCAGATAAAGCACTTTTCATATGTTGCACGTATAAATAAATTGCCTATTACCAATAATAAAGCTATATATTTTTTTACCAAGTATAATTCAAAGAGCAAACATCCTTTCAAATCAGCGGGACAGTTGAGCATCACTAGACACCAAGGAAATTCATGTGTGACGTCAGTTCGTTGATTTAGCTTTGGTTGGTCAACCCATATATATATATTCATTTCTTTGAGATTGTTTACGGTACAGCATCACATAATAAGAAATATTAGCTCGCGGAGTTATTTTACCGAGTAAAATAAATGTTGTGGTTCGACAACATTATGTCAGTCGGGAGACTGAGATGTGTCCACATTCTTTTCCAAACAGAAGTGAGTTAATTTAGTCCTGTAAGTTAAAATACAAGACATTCTTGGCATAGTGTGGTGTCCATGTTATAGGCCACAACCATATATCCATTGACTGATACCTTTAGCTTTGTTTTTAACTAGTCCATGTGTGGTAAATTGGCCATAATTCAACAGACATTACCGTTTCTCCCTAACACCCCTTGGGCAATCGACTTGAAATTTGGCCGCCAAAATGTTGATATTAATAGTATAAGAAGAAAAAGTTCCAGAAGGCGGGATAAGGAAAGTTCTCACTGTCGCAGCCAATAGCTAAAGAGAATACTGTGCAAGAATTTCAAGGGTTTATTTGGACCAATCAGAATCACTTCAACTCATTTGTTAATATGGTGTCATATACAAATATCACACTGCACACACTATATGTAAAGTGTACCGACTATGTGTTACATAGCTGTTATGCTGATTATATCTAGCCATTTAGATAATGATATAAACAATATTACCATAGCGTCAAATTGTTGCTTTACAAATTTATTTTAGAAGTATATGGAATCTACATGAAGAGCATCCACGACGATGACGAGAAACCATTTGAAGTAATAATGTATAAATATAACTGGTATCCTGCTAATATACATAGTCATCCCTATATATGAATCGACATATGGACCTACTCACTCATCTCTCTCTCTCTCTCTCTCTCTCTCTCTCTCTCTCTCTCTCTCTCTCTATATATATATATATATATATATATATATATATATATATATATATATATATATATATATAGAGAGAGAGAGAGAGAGAGAGAGAGAGAGAGAGAGAGAGAGAGAGAGAGAGAGAGAGAGAGAGAGAGAGAGAGAGAGAGAGAGAGAGAGAGAGAGAGAGAGAGAGATATATCAGATATATATATCTGATTAAGGAAATTTCCGGATAAGTGCTTTTAGTTTCTGTCTGCTAAATTGCCACTGTATAATACAACTCCACTGTATGTTGCTGTTGTTGTTTTTGCTGGGTTTAATGCCATTTTTCAGTACAATATAAGGTATACATCGAGGCCAATATTAATGGTGCAGGAAGAACCCGGGAAAACACCGGAAAGTAACACCGATCCACGAGATAATACTGACGTTCTTTCTATCATATCTACTTTGGCCTGTATGTATTGAGACTCGTAAACATGCTTACATTGGTGTACTTACTTGCATGGCACTGTGTAGCTAGGATTGTGTTGATATACCCTTGTACCTACAAACATACCTTTTGGCGAACAAACGATGAGTGTTATCCACACGACGACCAGGAAATGCATATTCACATCAAAAATGTTTGTTGTTTGCATTGTTTATGTTCTCATTAAAAACTATTGCGTTGAAGAAAATGTTCCGTAGAGTCTGAAATACTGCGATAACCTTTGAGGTCATCGTGAGCAAAGGTCACAATATATGCATGAATTGTGTTTATTTCTGTTAGCAATCTCATTGTACGATATATATATATATATATATATATATATATATATATATATATATATATATATATATATATATATATATATATATATATATATATATATATATATATATATATATACATGTTACGTTTAAGGTAAGAAATGCGGTAAAATATGTTGTTCAACTTAGGCAAAAAAAACCCCATTGACTACTATAGGAACAAATGTTTCTATACAATAACTTTATTATGTGCCAAGAGAAATTAAAATGTATTGACACTTAGTGCCTAGTTGGTAAAATCTTAAGTTTTCCTTTGATTAGTATCGTCTCTTTATCAAAGGAAAGTAAGCAAAGGAAAGTAAATCCTTGCATTTCATTGTGAAATTTATTACAGACAAATATCGTATTCAGATTACGTGTAAAAATGTAATCGAACTCAATTTAAGAGTGTGGACAATTTCAAGAAATATGTATCGCTCTGCTTTGATAGATTATTTTTAGCAAGTTATAGGCGTGTACAAATTGTGGAGAACGATCGTACTTTACGATTTACAATAAAGGTTGAATGATCAGGTTTGTATAAGCTTTTTTTTATTTATTTATTTTAATTTTAGGACATTTGGATGATCATAATCAACTTCAGAAGAATGAAAAATCAGCGACTATATTAACACTGATTAAGCAACAGGCGTAGACCGAATTTATGGTCAGCGCGTGATGAATTCGCACTCAGTGATGCATTTCATGAATATCGTAATATAGTTAAATCATGTATATATATACAACGTAAGAACCAGGAGATGCTAAAATTATTTCGCTGTGTCCATATTACATTACAGTGTTCAGAACTCTGATATTTCCTCTTTCATTTCTCCATTCATTCCTTTCCGTTTGTTGCGTACCTGATGGTTTATTTATCATTTCTTCATTCATTTTTGTATCGTGTGATGCATGCCTCCTGTAATACTTTACAACAGAGGACTCTAATAGTTTGTTTATCCTTTCTTCGTTCATTCCACATCGTGTGCTGCATGCCTCCTGTAATACTTTACAACAGAGGACTCTAATAGTTTGTTTATCCTTTCTTCGTTCATTCCACATCGTGTGCTGCATGCCTCCTGTAATACTTTACAACAGAGGACTCTAATAGTTTGTTTATCCTTTCTTCGTTCATTCCACATCGTGTGCTGCATGCCTCCTGTAATACTTTACAACAGATGACTAATAGTTTGTTTATCCTTTCTTCGTTCATTCCACATCGTGTGCTGCATGCCTCCTGTAATACTTTACAACAGAGGACTCTAATAGTTTGTTTATCCTTTCTTCGTTCATTCCACATCGTGTGCTGCATGCCTGATATATTAGATTGCAATAGCCTCGTGTGAAGGATATTATATTAGTGTGTGTTTAACTGTTGCTTGGTTGGTGGTTTGATATGAAATATTTGTATTGTAAACACCTAAGTTCACTAAATTAGAGTTTTCATTAATTTTCTTTAGACAACAATCCTTATTTAAAGATTTTTTAAATTAGATATCCATTCCCAATGAACGATTGTTTTCATTTGATGTCGGTCGTCGTTAAACTATTGTATTTATTAGATGTTCAACTTCATTAAACGAGCTCTTTCAGTAGAAGTCCATAGTTTCATTTTACTTTTGAGTAAAGTACCACATTTTTCACTCTTTGAGTGAATACGTCCTTTTACTGAATGAGTAAAGTACATCATTTTTACTACTTGAATAAAACATGCCATTCTTTTCGTCGTGTGAAATTACTGTAAATCATTAACCTTTGACCTTGTACTGTATACGGTCACAATTCATATTTGTTACATTATGTTCGTACGGATCCAAAATTTGGATCTTATACATGCACGTATTAATCCGTTCTTTTCCATTTAAGTCATTCATCAATAAACATTGCATTTGTATCGCCATCAAAAGTGCTCTTTTTTGGTTCCGAAATCTAACCCGGTTATCTTGTTACAAAGTTCACGTCACCGAATGTACTCCTGTTTCTAGTCAGGTACACATCAGTTTAACAGAAAGTACAAATGTTTAACTTGAGGACCTGGGTGGATTTTCCTGGAACGAAAATAGCCTTTTTATGAACTACAACGAACATGCTCCTAACACATATAAAAAATAAAAAATGGTGATATTCTACATAATTATTTTTTGTCAGCCCAATACAAATGCTATCATCTCATCTGAAACATAGCTAATCAAATTTAATGAAAGCCATGAGTTGGGGTCGTGCTTCCATTGGTTTGAGTATTCCCTATTAAGTATATGTCCATGATTTTAATGATTACATACATACATACATACATACATACATACATACATACATACATACATACATACATACATACATACATACATACATGCATGCATGCATGCATGCATGCATGCATGCATGCATGCATGCATGCATGCATGCATGCATACATACATACATACATACATACATACATACATACATACATACATACATACATACATACATACATACATACATACATACATACATACATACATACATACATACATACTGTTTCGTATATGTCATTAAATTGCTTGTGTGTAAGGTTTAGAAAGTTTTCATTTTATGTCTGTTTTATTATATTTAATTGCAATAAATATTTTTCTCGGATTCGGGATTCTTTTTTTATTAGTAAGATATATTTCAAAAGGTTATCTATGTAAGAAGAAATAGTAATACGTGCGAATTATCATTGAGTCTGTCTTACCTTGGCAATAAAATCAACAGGAAGTTAAAATGATTGGTCAGCATCACGGACATACTTTCTTCACGTGAACAGTTTTGTGTAACCGCCTTTTTATGATTGGTTTTTAAGTCGGTCTATTTTGGCGGACGTGATATCAATAGCGAATAAGCGACCACATGACCAAGCTTGCGAGATTTAAAGTGATGTTTTGAGTTTAAATACGCATTCTCAATATTGTTTTGGTTCAGAGTCATAAAAACCTTTAATGAACAAGGTGTTGTTTTTAAATTTGTTGCCATAATATTTTACACTTTGGAAATAATAATCTATTCTCCTAGACACTCAACAAGTTGATTTTCTTATAAAAAAAATTCTGAAATATATTCATGGAAATTTATTCTGGGATTATTAAAAAAACAAAGACTGAGATTCAAGTGAGGAATTATTGTTATTCATACATTGGACTACATCTGACGTCATTGCCCTCCAAATTCGCACGTCGTCGGTACTCGAACCTGGATTCTTATATGACTATTTAGTTATAGGACTTGTGTTTTTATTCTTAAAATCATATTTGGATTATATTCACAAACTCTAAGTCCTATTTACCAATTTTTACATTGTTGTCTAGGGAAATAAATTGTTTTCTTAAAATTTACAAAGCTTGTTGACTTTCACTCTTTTCTGTGTTACTGAGTATGAGCCCTTGTCACGTAACACATACCTACCTACCTATCTACCTAACTACCAACCTACCTACCTACCTACCTACATTCAAACATATATACAGCTCCACAGACAATAAATCTCCATAAAAGAATTATTTCTCAGTTGCGGAAATAACTGATTATCAATTATTTTAAAAGACAAAATAAGAAAGATATTTCTTTTGAAATTCAAAATAATTTTATAGTGTTTTTTTTTGTATTTAGTTATTTAAGTCAGCTTCTGCTTCTTGCAAACACATTTAGTCATGTGAAAACTTAAACAGAAATGTACTTAGATGACTTGAACTCGCATTATATGCTACAGCTCAAAAACAAGTTTCTAATATTCTATCACCGGTACAATATGTTCAGACACGTGTCTATAACAATCCTATAGACTAGGAAGCTACGTATATTACATTAATTGAAAGACCATATGGTGTCGATATTGGTTTCCTGTTACAGAACTGCTGACCCCAATGTGCAGCAGTCCGCTAACAGTAGAACCGACGGCATTCTGTGCTGAGTTTCATCGAGCGCTGATAGCAGCGGAGGTATCAGCGCCTACTACATTTATGCCAACTGTAAAGTCATATCCACCCAATGGGCCATGTCCTACAAAACCAGAACTATGTCCTTCTTAATCGCCACTTAGTCTCAGCCACTGAAGACCCTAAGGTAGCCCTCTGACCTACCGGTAGACCGAAGCCGAATGGAAAACCAATATAACCCAAATTGTAGTCCAAACTTATGGATATGGCCAAAGCGATACAGCTGAAGATGATGGCTGCTTGTATCTTGGAATCAGACAAAAATGAACCCTTTCTTTACTGCGTTGCCAGAGAATAATAAAATGTATAAGGAATTTACAGTCTATTGTGGTACATAGTACACAAGTAAATGGTACACGATGAATACGATATGTATGACCAATAGGCAATACCGATTTATAGCATCAGACTTAGAAAAGATTGGAATGGTTGTAAACACCTACTGTCTTTCGGTGCTGTACGTTTCTGTGTCAAAAAGAAGGATATTATCTTCAGTCAGATTAGTAGTAGATTTCCATTTAAGCCTGCTTACTCGAATCATATCTATATGCAAAAATTCACCCAATGTGTCAAAGTATTTTACATGTACTGCAAGAATGAGATGCGCAATACGTTTATAAATGTCGAATTGATTGATAGCTTGCATATTTAAAGTTTAAGAAACATTACCAGATTGAAAGAAAGCAATAAATAGGGTTTATCGGTGGCACAGATATGAAGAATTTATCTTTTAAGTTATGAATAAAACAACAGTAGGCAAAGAGTGCAACCGATTAATTCTACGGACACCAAAGATGGACTGATACGCGAAACGTATATTTCAGGTACACTCTCTATAACTACAGAGCGACAACGACATAACAAAAATCTCTAAAGTCCGTTGTTTTCATCCAATTAACATCGAGTATTACAATTAGAGTAATTTGGCTATTTTGATCAGTGACTGAATTTATACATTTTTGTATTATTGAACCATTAAATACTGTACTGAAAAAATCTTGTAACCTAAAATCACCTTCCTAAGGTGCTCAAATATAGTATAAATCGTCTGAATATTGTTCACGAACTGTTGCCGTTGATGTACTTGATGTATCCTTTAAATTGCGAAAAAGAGCCAACAATATTGATCATCTGTATCCTTTCAATAGCGTCAAGCATTTTTGTTGGAGCAAGACAAGCCTGATATAAACACAAGTTTGAAATACAAGACACATCCAACAATCGCTCCCAAAGCTTTACAAAGTAATGATCTGTTTTAAGGTTGTATTTGGTGGATTAACATAAGCACACTGATTTCGTATCCGTGCTCTTTTAGGATAGTAGAAATGATGATAGAAATGAAATCTCGTCTTGTTTAATCTGATAAAAGTAGACGATAAATGAATAAAATAATTTTAGATTGCGTCTTCTCACAAAATGGGCCCAATTTCGGTCACACTTTGGAAGTGACTGAGAGAAGACAATGAATACCTTCTTCCTAACAGCTTTGGATGTTCAAAGCTTTCTAATTTTGCCTATGAAGAGTAAACGTTACAATCGAAATATTTTGTTTTCTCTTTTTCTTTCTTTTATTTTTGAGCAATGATATGTGTAATCTATAGTAAATAATGAGATTTATATGCGATATAGAAGACGACTAAATAAATTAGAATCGTTTGGAATTTTTAAGTCAAGTTAGAACCGTTTGGATTTTTTGAAATAAGTTAGAACAATTTGGAACTTTTGATTAAAGTTAGAACCGTTTGGAATTTTTAAGTGAAGTTAGAACCGTTTTCAATTTTGTGTAAAGTTAGAACCGTTTGCAATTTTTGAGTAAAGTTTGAACCATCGTGAATTTTCGAATAAAGTTAGAACCGTTTGAAATGTTTGAGTAAAGTTAGAAGCATTTGGAATTTGAGTAACGTTATAACCGTTTGAAAGTTTTGAGCAAAGTTAGAACCGATTGGAATTTTTGAGTAATTTTTAAACCGTTTAAATTTTTTGAGTAAAGTTATAACCATTGGTAAATTTTGAGCAAAGTTAGACCACTGGGAAATTTTGAAAAACGTTAGAACCTGTTTGGAATTTGTTTTTGCTAAAGTTAGAACCATTGGGAATTTTGAGCAAAGAAAAAAAAAACGTTTGGAATTTCAGAGTAAAGTTTGAACCGTTTGGAATTTTGTGTAAAGTTAAAACCGTTCTGAATTTTCGAGTACAGTTAGAACCGTTTCGAATTTTTGAGTTAGAACCATTTTGGGATTTTTAAGTAACGTTAGAACCATTGGGAAATTTCGATTAAAGATAAAACCGTTTTTGAATTTCTGAGTAAAGTTAGAACCGTTTGGAAGTTTTGAATAAAGTTAGAACCGTTTGGAATTTGTGAGGAAAGTTATAACCGTTTGGAAATTTTTATTACAATTAGAACCATATGGAATTTTTGAGTAAAGTTAGAAACGTTTGGAATTTTGTGTAAAGTTAGAACCCTTTGGAATTTGCGTAACGTTAAGAACATTTGGAATTTTTGAGCAAAGTTAGAACAGTTTAGAATTTTTGAGTAAAGTGAGAACCGTTTGAAATATTTAAGTAAAGTTAGAACAGTTTAAAATTTTAGGATCGTTGGGAATTTTTGTGCAAAGTTAGAACCAATGGGAATTTTCGAGTAAAGATAAAAGCTTTTCAAATTTTTGAGCAAAGTTAGAACCGTTTGGAATTTTGAGCAATGTTAGAACCGTTTGAAATATTTGAGTAAAATTAGAACTGTTTGGAAGATTTTAGTATTGGTTGAAACAAAAACTTTTTAGTAAAGTCTTAACGGTTTGGAATTTTTGAGTAAAGTTAGAACCATTTGAAATTTTTGAGTAAAGTTATAACCGTTTGGAAATTTTGAGTAAAGTTATAACCATTTGGAAAATTTTAGTAAAGTTAAAAACCATTGGAAAATTTTTGAGTAAAGTTAGAACTGTTTGGAATTTTGAGTAACGTTAGAACCGTATGAATTTTTTGAGTAAAGTTAGAACCGTTTGGAAGTTTTGAGTAAAGTTAGAACCATTTGAAATATTTTGAGTAAAGTTAGAACCGTTTGAAATTTTGACTAACGTTAGTACCATTAGGAAGTTTTGAGTAATGTTAGAACCATTGGGAATTTTCGAGTAAAGATAAAACCGTTTAGAATTTTTGAGTAAAGTTAGAAACATTTTGAATTTTGTGTAGTCAGAACTGTTTGGAATTTTGAGTAACGTCAGAACCGTTTGGATTATTTGAGCAAATTTAGTATCGTTTGGAAGCTTTTATTAAAGTTGGAATCGTTTGGAATTTTTTTGAGTGAAGTTATATTCGTTTAGAATTTTTGAGTAAAGTTAGAACCGTTTGGAATTTTTGAGTAAAGTTAGAACTGTTTGGAATTTTTGAGTAAAGTTAGAACCGTTCGGAATATTTATAAGCAGTGATATCGGAAATACAGAATATATCATTTTCAAAGGATGAATTGTTCGACAGTATTTGTTGTTTCACTGTCTATGTTAATTAAAACTCAATGTGAAAGGAAATTAAATAAGTCCATAGTTATTATAGAATGGAGTTATGCAACTGAAATGAGTAAAGGTCAATCTGTGTTTTATATGTATTCATGTGCTAAGTCCATCCAGAATAGTAACGGTTTAGTGCAAGTTGTAGTAACATTGAATGAGTGTTGAGACCCGAATATGAAAAATTAAACCAGGTAGAACAAAGCTCTTATATTACAACTGGATGAGGCGATCATCAAATTTAGAGTGGCTAGATTCGTAATCAAGATCAATACAATTGTAACTTGTCAAGTATACACAAGTCTACACAAGTCTACACAGGTATACACAAGTCTACACAAATATACACAAGTATACACAAGTCTACACAAGTATACACAAGTAAACACAAATATACACAAATCTACACAAATATACACAATTTAACACAAGTCTACACAATTCTACACAAGTATACACAAGTCTACACAAGTATACACAATTATGCACGAGTATACACAAGTATACACAACTCTACACAAGTATACACAAGTCTAAAGTCAGATGTTTAACAAATTCAGCCAGAATGAGATGCAACTTTCCTTATTCTTTTAACTTTTGTCTGTTGTTGTAATGGATTGGTAGCAAAGAACATCTCAACGGAACTACTTATATACACAAACTTTTAAATTATTTTACATGTAAATTAGGCGATAAATATTGAATTATTCATGAATTACGTGTGACGATTGCATTTCAGAAGTTGTGTTGAACCAAAGATACTAGAAACTAAAAAGAGGAAAATAATTTTTCTAAGTACCATAAATAACTGTTTTAACCGTGCTATGTAAACTATGAACTGTTGGGTGGGGCTTTCTTAATTCTCCCTTAATTGTTAAATACGTTCCATGTATACAGCTAGTATAGACAGCAAGGCGAATTTCTCTCATCGATTGTTTTAATATTTGGTATAATTTCACTGAAAACTTTATATTTGGACGACAAAAAATTATATCATAAATGAAACATATCTTTCAATACCTTCTTGCGCTGTTCACTTTCCTTCTTTACCTTCCAAACACATACACAAAATATACACATACACGATTTCCGTTACGCCAAAATATACCCTACCCAGTGGTTATTCTCCCATCCTCTAAAACTATGCACACACGCATATTATTATTATTATTATTATTATTATTATTATTATTATTATTATTATTATTATTATTATTATTATTATTATTATTATTATTATTAACAATACGTGGGATTAGGTTAATAAGAATTTGGTCAGTTTTTGTATGAAGCTGACTTATTGGATGATAAAATTATTCTTTTCAGGGATATTTCAAATAAAAGTATGCCAACAGATGTAAATAAGGACTGCAGTGCTTGACCAAATGGTTGAATAAATAATACATTAGAAAATTGTCATTTCTGAAAGCTAGAAAATAAAATAATTACCAAACCGATGTTTCTTATTTTCATGTATCAAGTTAGAAGTTTACTATTCATATCAAGCATGAGATTGCTAGGCATGGTTGTAAACATAAATAATAACTTAATAACGTAAAAAGTATTAGACAGTGTATTGCTTGCTGATTAAATTACTGCTTTAAAAGTGAGAAATCTTTTGACTGGTGTCTCGAAATTATGAGTCATAAATGACGCTATTTAGACCTCAGTTATAAATATATGTAGAGTCAAAGTAAATGAATTTGCCCATATATTTAATCTCTTTTGAACGTTTAATTTCGCCTCCACATTCATTGTCTTATGCAATCAAGGTTGCATTTAAAGGTCTCCTGAATAAAACAGCAACATGTCTTGAAGACCAGAGTTCCAGAAATTCCCATGACCTACTACTTGCAGAAATATTTCCCTATTCAGCAGAAAAATGTCTTCGGCTCAATTTGTTTTGGTTACAAATGTTGCTAATTACGATAGGGTTGACTTTTTTATTATTTATGTAGGTTTTGTGTAGAGAGGATTGGACAGTAGAAGAAAGAAAATGAGCTACATTTATTATCAATTAAGAAGCAGAAATACTCACAAAAGAAAAAAAAAACGTCATTTTTTAATAGTTGGCAAAATGCATATTCCCTTTACTGTTGTACCTCTCAAAACGTTGACAGTTGGATGGATTGATTACCTATATAAAGGGCAGAGCCTTTGTACCGAATTGACAGTTAGCATTTAAATTTGTTTTCGAGCATATTTGACATACCAAGGTAAGATGTTTGATTAACTGTTAATCATATTCATATATACTGAAGACATGACCACATCAGGCGCACTGGTAAGGAATCCAGGGGTCAAATAATGCTGATGGAAGTAGTATCGCAATAAAAATGTGAATATTTGAATTGTTGCAAGTCCAAACAGAGGCGCTTACTAGTTTGACTTTGTAATTTTAACGCCATTTTCGGCACATCATATACATGGCGACCAGTATATTTGCTGAAGGAAGAAAAAGGGAGGATCATTAAAAAAAGCCACTTACCTACGAAAAGCTGCTAGCAACCTTTCTTACATATGGAATCAGTACACAATTAATAATATCCGGTTAAGTACCCACGAATGTAGTCCCAGTCTATTTTTAGATCACTTTTTCCTGTCAAAGTTTGGTGGTGATACTAGCGTCAGATTTTGGCATTCTTGGTAAGGATTTAAAGGCAATTGTTTATTCTTTAAAATGTGAGCTTATGGTGTGGTTGTCTATGTGTATTTCGGCGACAGTGCACATTGAGTAATAAGGTCATGGTGATGATCCGGAAGTGAAATCTGTGTTCCGTTGCCTGGTGTTTTGTTTACAATTTATCGTCTCAAAAAAATGCAGGTCAACCCTTGACAAGAACTAAACCGTAAAGTCATCTTTGAAGGTATTTTAGATTACAATATGATTTGTATTGATTGTCACACAGTGGAAAGTTCAGTACTGAGAAACAAATGTAGAGAAAATATAGTGAAATTAATTGTGTACTATGGCCATATCGATGCTGGCAGAGATTAGACTAGAATCCACACAGAGTTTAGATGTGAGAGTGAGTGACCTGTAATGGCATGCACCTTACATCACTCTGCATCCAGTGACTCTGGCGTGCAAGCAAAAGCAATTGTGTCAAATATTCATTTTTTTTCCCAGGCACAAACTAACTTTGGGGATGCATTTTATTGTGCTTTTTGAATCACTGCCTGTTCAACCTTTCTTAAAGTAGCAGAGTAAACGATGCCGGCAGAAGACATAATGCAAGCATACAACGTTAATGTATAGCATGTATCGTAATCAAGACTCATTCATCTGTATGTTGGGTACTGACATTTTTAAGTGAAACCATTGTATTTGACCGCATTCAAATTGTTTGAAAATTATATAAATTTGTCCAGTACAGCAAACGTGTGAAAATTAGAGGATATGGGGTCAAAATTTGTATATAACTTCGTTTAGCAGGAAGGCAATAAATTTGACTTTAGTAATAGAAAGTCTTAATTGAATTATTGCTTCCCTGTCTTCTTTATACGAGCATGACTGTCAAATGTGACAACATAATCCATCTTCATGACTAATATGTATGTTCACAACCTCAGTTATAGACATGCGCTGATGATTAAACAGTTTTTTTAAAACAATTAAAAAATAACCAAAAGCGATACTGCTAATTAAGCTCTTTCTTTTTTTTCTCTCTCTCTAGAGTAAAATAAATTCAAAATACTTTTTGTTTGATTTAATTAATTGATCGGCATTGTTTCTCTGTCTCAAGTGTACATATGTACCAATGCTAAGGTTTTTGGATGGATATCGTTTGTTACATTGTTTGAATAACAAAATAACATGTTCGCAGTTATTATACCATTTAAATTTGCAGATGGATATTATGAGACATTAGGTAGCATGTTTTGACGTAGGAATGCTCTGTACACTTGACGAACGCTCTTTATTATGTACACGGTACGTTGTCATGCATCTATTTTAGGAAGTTTCCCACCTCTGCTTTGGATGAAGTTTGTCTTTTGACGTCACCTCAAGTTTATACTGCGTGATTGGCACAGGCATGTAGCTCAACGATTAAATAAATATTATTTGTAAGAAATCTCGAATATTCACTGTCTGTCTCTTGCAAAGTTGACTTTGAAATATTCTGCATGTTGTATAATTCTATCCGCACTACTAGTCTTGAGCGTGGCCGGCGTACATGGTTTTTATTATTTGGTAGTGTTTATAATTAGCGATGAAAGAATATACCTTATGTTTAAATTTTAGCCTTGAATATCAACAGTTAGCTGAACCTAATATATTTTGCTTAGAACATTCTTATTACAAATATGCACTTCTATGGATGTGTTTAAAACCGATCTAATGTAATCATGATAAGTGTCCGTGCTAAAGAAACTTAGAAAACAGATACAGTACATAATATTTATATGTTTGACGTAGCCATACGATTTAATATTTCATAACATTTGTTTTATCTTAAATGTACCTTTGAATTATATTAAAATTTGCCAGAGCATTGTTTTTATATTTCTTCAATCCAGGTTTATAGGACTGTTCGTTATTATTGCATGTCATGAAGGAACATACTAAGAAAACGTGTATTTTATTTATTTATTTATTTATTTATTTATTTATTTATTTATTTATTTATTTATTTATTTATCAACAAATACAAATTGTTAAAATTTGAATAAATTCTTTATTTTCTCATTGAGTGTTTATGACGTTCCTTTATCAAGACAGAGAATTTCTTGTTGTATAAGCAGTTAATATAACAACCACAATTTCCACTATGTTGCAACTAGTTTTGTTAATCAATCGACTTCCTTTTCATGGGCACAAAGCCACAACATATAATTACAAAAACGACAACATAACAAATTTCAAGAACACGGGTACTCTACAAAGTCTACATTGTGCTTGCTTTAGATAATTATAATTAAATTTAAAATAAAGGTTGAACGATGCTGAGTGTTGTTACTATTTAGTGTTAGCACGGTAGGAATGTCTTGAACAACTTACTCCAATCGTCCACTTTTGTAGGTCATCAATAAAATGTTTGCGCAGTCTACAACAACATTTTACATCCCGGATAGACTAGTTTAATCCAAAATATAAATATTTTGATGAGTTGACTTTTCATTAAAAATTGCATGAAGTTATGTTATAAAGCAGTGTTATAAAGCAATGTTTTATCATTGATTTAGTGGCATATGATAGAGTAAAAAATCGTTTCAAATAAATTTACAAATTATATATTTTTTTTACACAAAACTTGTAGTTGAGACCATGCGTATAGCACATACTGGCACATACTTGTGTGTTCTCAATTCATTGTCAGTTATTAGAAATAGATAGCATAAGAATGTAAACAAAAATTTAATTCTTTGTCTTGTGCCCAATTTCTAGTTATGAACCGCCATAACTGCATGTTATAGTACGGTAGTGAATATGAAGCTTTCCACCTGTGACTTTGCTGGAAAATGTGATTGTTTCATCTGTTTGTTGATTACGTCTTTCATCGTTTGTTTCCGCAAGGCTTCTATTTCCCATTTATGATTTGACGTCAGAGTAGCCTTAACTTTGCTCTGACCAGCATATCTTTCAAAAGGTCATCATAATGGTACTGCTGGATTACTGTAAGCGGTTTACACGATTCACTGATTGACCAGTGTTTGCAAATGATGGCACATACTTGTGTGTTCTCAATTCATTGTCAGTTATTAGAAATAGATAGCATAAGAATGTAAACAAAAATTTAATTCTTTGTCTTGTGCCCAATTTCTAGTTATGAACCGCCATATTGACATATAGATTTGCTCTCAATCACTCGACCCCCCCCCAACTTTCTTCATATATATAAATATGAACATTGTGAAAGTCCATCAAGAGTAAATTAATCTATGATTAAGTGAAATTTTTGATGGTCATGAAATAATTCAGATGCCGCTTAGTGGCCTTGTGTCATACGAAAATACAATTCATTTTGCGTAATGCTTCAGCACAAGTTTTGAATGAACATTTTTTTCAATGTAGGTCACGAGTCATTGATGACTCAGGCTCAGATACTCATCATTGGTGATGGTTTTAAATGGGAAACATTTGTGATGCATTTTAATACCGGACAAGATATATTCATTTTCTTAAAGCCATCCTCCTCACAAATTTTAAGAATGACAAGGCATGTTTGTGTTAATCTCTAAATCTCTAAATTACTAATATAGAAAAATAGTTGTGTAAAATTGTACACCACAATTAAAAACCTATTGGAAATTCGACCGATAAGATGTTTTGTCAGGTAGAGAAGAAAACATGCAACTTGCATAATTTCCCTTTCGCAGGTTGTTAAATACTCGTATGAAGATGTTCACAAACCAGTTCAGTCACTGATATACAATCATAGGCACAACGTTTTTTCCGTCATCATTTTCTTTTCTTAGGGCAATAGTGGTTTGTTGGATAGATTTGTTTATTGCGGTATAGAATTCCATAGTACTTTTTTGTCTTCAAAATAGTTTTCATCGTACATGATTTATTTTCTTTCAGTGTTGTTATCACTTTACTTTCAAAAATTTCCTTTTCTCTTCGTCAGCAAAGTATTTACTGTTTTCTCCCCTTTATCTACGGTGTTTTCGATCGACCCCTATAAATTGCTCGCCATGTACGTTTTGCGTTCCTCAGTTATATTATCTAATTTTAAGTATTTCCCAGATAAGTTTTTATAACCTAATTTAAATATTATACTTTCTCAAGATTTTTGCATGTGAAGAATTACAGAAAATAACAGCAGAAAAAATAAAGAAAGACAAAAGACATTAAAAGTGTAAGAAGAAAATGGAATGCTGAGATATGTTATTCAGAAGTGTATACCTGAAAAGATAAACGTAGTTTTGTTTTGTTTTTCCAATTAGTATGGATAAAATAATTGTACGGAGAACTAATGGTTTTGGACAGTAAATGCAGGGTGCTGGATAATTGAAAATTATCCTTTAAAAAAAATGTGAAAATAAATTTTAAAATTGTAACAAATTTTGTTTTCAAACTTTTTAGATACTTACCAAAAGCAAAAGTTTTAATTTTAACGTACGGAAAGGGTAGATTGACCAACACCCGGGCTGCAGTTATAATTTTTCAGTTTTATCTCAGTTTTTGCAGAAATAGGGGATTTTTATATGCGAAAATAGTCAATTAGCGAATTATTGATTTAATTTACACTTTGCAAAAAGAATCGTTTTAAACTTTTTACATTTTGGGGGAAATTTTGTTAAATATTTGCTATTTTCCTTGATTCTGTATTAATTTATAACCTATAGTATTGCTTTTTAACTGATGTTACCAGTATTTTTTTCTGGATATTTTCTCTTTTTAAATAATGTTCGAAAGAGGTTTGGAATTGTACTACTACTTTTAGTCTATATCAGTGGATTTTTATTATTTGGGGTGCTCTGTGTTTACATTTTGTTTGGATTCTCTTTGATTGGTAGCAATGTCCGTGACCGTTTCAGATAGTTTTAGCACGGTCTTAATTATGTTCATTTTAATGTTTTTATGGGTTGGTACCATTGATTAAAGGTACGCATAACATCAGAACATAGAATCGCGTGCATGTGATTTGATGCATCTGTAATACTTTCTATATGACTCTGGGATATATGAATATCGCCACTAGACTACAGGTCACTACACACCCTTGTTGATGATATAATCTATGGTGTTGGATTGTAAATGACTTGTTCTTGGTCGCTAAACACGGCGTGTTGGATAGTATTGGGTTTAGATGTCTATTTGACAGTATGTGTTGCGTATTGATAATACAGTTTTGTATGTTGGATTGGAGATGACTTTTTCTTGGTCACTACACACGGCGTGATAGATGGTTTGCATGCGATATGAGGTTTTTAACATCAACCAATGCTGCAACAATCTAACCTATCTTACATTTCCGGCCGAGGCCATATGGTTATATTTAAGGTAAACATCAAACAACTTAACAAAATCTATAATATATTCACGACGGCATAGTCATCAGCATTATAGTAGCTTCAATGAGTCATTTTCATTAGAGACCTCAGGGTTAATTGGTCAATAAATTCTAACAATGAATCCAAATTTGATACTTCTATCTCAAGAATGGCCGTCAGTGTAAACATATGGATTTGATACTTAGCATACGACTGGTTCATTGAAATTTCCCGATCAAATAGCAGAACCAATGTTACAATCTTGAATGTTGTATTTTTCTACTTTTGTTGAAAATCAAGCCACATAAATCCAATTTGTTACTTTGACCATTCGTCTGAGCATTGGTCTTATTTGAGAATACTGGCAGAGAGGTCATTCGCAAGTTTCATAATTACCCATATTCTTCATAGCAAATAATCTGCTAACTTGAAGAAATACTTGTGGTCTCCGATGATGTTGTTGTTGTTGGGCATAACGCTATTTTTCAGCACACGATAGGCTATTCATGGCGGCCAGTATTAATGGTGGAGGAAGAAACCGGAAAATCACCGGTAAGAACCACTGACCCACGTGAAGCTAATGGCAAGCTTTTTCACATATCCATATTCGCCGAATTCCAAGATCGAACTCACGCAGACAGAGATGAGATGGCAGTGATCCGTAACGGACAGCGCTTAAGACCACTCGGCCACTCGGGGCCGCTCTCCGATGATGATACAAAGGGCATCTGACAATGGACTACAAATATTTTAGGAAACTAATATATTCTGTGAATTTCTTTAAAATTTCGATCTCTTATTTGTCGACTATTGTTATTGATGCGGCCTCCAAAGTCTTAGCAAGAAGAATAATTGTCATGCCCAAGGACAACTCTGTGCAAGTAATGTAATAGGAAAGGAATCTATTTTCGTATGGTAATGAGTCTAGCGTATTAACCACTCAGCGTGGCAAATAAATTATAACTATGAAGAAAGGAAAAGGTTTGTTTGCTCTCTTTTGTCCTGCCCTAAAAACAACAGTCCCAAAAATTTCTAGGCAAAATCAGGACAGAATGGGGAATTTGACCGATATTGCCAGGCATAGAAGATAACATTTAAAACTGGTTAGGCTGATTTCCCTATACGTAGCATTTTGCGTACGAGTATGACAATACGAACGGACTGACTAAATGGTCACGATCCTACATGCAACCGTATGCACCCACTCATACGTCTTTCAGGGGTTTACGAAGCCCAGTGCAGAACAAGTTAAACTACTGTCTCGTTGTTATTATTGTACGATTTGCGCCCTCCCTAAAACTTGTTCTATCTCGATAAATGTAAACGACCTTATTAAAAACAAAGATAATCGCCAGAACAGGGGGAGGGGGTTATAATACGGGGATGGAAACCTTGTTTTCATAACCTCAGCATCAAAGATAGTTCTCAGTCCTATTTCTAGTCCGGTACACATGAAATTTACGTCAGCTAAATATGAATGGTACGATCGACAGGCACACTAATAATCAAATCTACTGAAAAACTAGAGAAACGTAGTCTTCCAATTAATGGGATGCATCTTTGCTAGGAAGTAAATGTTTAGGATTTTCAAGATACATACATACATACATACATACATACATACATACATACATACATACATACATACATACATACATACATACATACATACATACATACATACATACATACATACATACATACATACATACATACATACATACATACATACAGTTTCTTAGTTACCAAAATAATCCACTGAATATTATTCATGTTAAACGACCAGCTAAAACAGCTAGTTACTTTGAAATTCAAAATAACTTTATTGTGTTTAATCTTGCATTATTTTTTTTAAGTTAGTTTCTACGTTTTAGCTGTTTGAAATCTTAAATCGAATTTTATTCAGATCGCTTGGAAATGCTTTCCACTCTGTAGTCCTAAATCAGGCCTTTCCAATCATATATATATATATATATATATATATATATATATATATATATATATATATATATATATATATATATATATATATATATATATATATATATATATATATATATATATATATATATATATATATATATATATATATGTGTGTGTGTGTGTGTGTGTGTGTGTGTGTGTGCTTGCAATATAAAGTCCAGTTTTTCTTTCTGTTCTTTATTTCTTAATTCTTATGGTATTAGTAAATCTAAGGTAATGATGAAACAGAAGCAACAAATGGATTATGCCAGCGGATATTTAATTATAAATATTTTACAGATTAAATCGTACAGGAAACATTATCATTATGTACTAGGCTTCACAGTTCTGAACGACTGTAGTCATACAGAAATGAGCACGTTCGCATTACCTATGACAGCTTCTTCCAAGCAAGCAGTTAGATATCAAAGTGTTCACCTTATGACGAATCTCAGCAGTTACTTCAGAATTTCTTGGCTGAAAACAAATATATACAGAAATATAGACACCTTAACCTAGACGTTGAATTTCGTTCTACATTGCTACACATTGTTATGAACATACGAGATATTTTCTTTTCACTTCCAGTCACTATTTAAATGCCTACATCTTCTCTCTTCGTTGAAAACATTATCATTAACTCGCTATGCCTAAAAAGAACACCAAGGTTACAAAACAACAAATAAGTGTCCAATAGTTTAGTAAACCTCCATATTGTGTTTTCGTTGTGTTTCTGAATCAAGGCGCAATATGAAAGAAATGGAAGGAAATATTTAGCATGTCAATTGATTGGATGGTGGTGAAATAATGTGTATCCTACTTACCAGAGGGATAGTAACCGCCAACTCCACCTGAAAATCCTCCAAAACCGAATCCACTGCCAAAACCACCGCTATATCCGCCATAAGGGAACTGACCAAATCCTGTTGTGACAGAGCTAGAGCCAGAATCGGCCACTCCAATTGGGCCTTGAGGTGTCCATATCGGTCTGCCTGTTCCAGAACTGCTGACACCAATGGGCAGTCCGCTAACACGTGAACCGACGGCATTAGCTTCAGCATTTCCTCTAGCGCTGATTGCTGCGGAGGTACCAGCGCCAACTACATCTCTGCTAGCTCCAAGTCCAGGTCCACCCCATGGTCCATATCCTCCAAAGCCAGAACTATATCCTCCATAACCGCCAATTAGCCCGTAGCCACCAAGTCCGTAGCCGCCACCTAGCTTGTAGCCGCCGCCAAGTCCGTAGCCGCCACCTAGCCCGTAGCCGCCTAAGCCAGAACTATACCCTCCATAACCACCAAGTCCATATCCTTGGCCGTAATAGATGCCATCAAGATTGTAGGGCCCATGACCATTAAAAAAGGCAGGAGTAGGGTGGTCAGATCCAAGGGGGCTTGTAACAGAGGTGATGGGACCAACCTTGACTAACTGACCAGCATTGTGAGGGGCTGTTCCGATGCCTTTACCTACAGCGGTTGATACTGTCCCCCTTGGAGTACTGACAGAATGTCCACGACCGAAACCAATCGATGTTGCTCCTGCAACCACAGTGGTACCACCCAGATTAAATCCCCCTAATCCAGATCCAATACCACCCCAGGGACCAAAGCCAAATGGTGAACCAGCAGAACCAAAGCTATAGCCCCATTGTGTGGCTGTGGACAAAGCGATGCAACATAAAATGATGACTGCTTTCATCTTGGGATCTGAAAAATAATATATATATATATATATATATATATATATATATATATATATATATATATATATATATATATATATATATATATATATATATATATATATATATATACCTTCTTTGATTGGCCTGAAATCTGTAATTGTATTAGGAATTGACAGTTTATTGTGATACATAGTACATACAAATTTGCATAACCTTATCGAATTCAGTATAATCTGAAATCGATCTGTATGACATAAATTCAGTACCGATTTATAACAGGACTTTTTATAACTACCTTCTACTGTATAGTTGTGCTGTACGTTTCTATGTCAAAGAGGATAGCATTTCACATTCTAGCCAACAGAAGTAGTCGTAGGTACTCAGTTAAGCCTGCTTAATCAAACGTATCTTAAAAAATTCAGCCAATGTGTCGAACACTTATATACTCCTTGTATTTACTGAGCAGCAGCAACTAAAACAACAACAACAACCTACAACAAGTTCATCAGTTTACATAGAATTCACATTGTGTTTTTCTATTAATGAAATGGGATACAAATTCTGCTAAATTGATCTGTTAACGTACCGAATTGATAAATGGTTGTTAGTATGTAGCCAATAACTATTGGAGATGAAAATCTTCTACCCTATAGTTAAGTGCCTAAGGTGCACAAATATGGTATGAACGGTCGGAACAATGTTCACATCCTGCTGGAGTTGATATACAGCGTTATTGTGTATGACGTATTTGATGCATCCATTCAAGTGCAAAAAAAGAGTCAACGATATTGGTGATGATTGTTATTTTTATCAGCTTATAGCAATTTATTTGGAAGAAACAGTTCTGACATAAACCTCAATTTGAAAACACAGGAGACGACCGACAGTCGTTCCCACGTCATGGAAACATTGTATTCTTTACGGATTCTCTATATCTATATATTTACAATCTAAATTTCTTATTGGATTCGCACACCTTCAGGAAAATAGAAATAATGTTACAAAGAAATTAAAGCTTGCTTAACCAATCTAATAAATTAAGCAGAGAAAAAAACCCCCAGAGTTTAGATGGTGTCTGTTGACAGAATGGGCTTTGTTACGTCACACATTGAAACTGACTATCGCGTATGATCGCGGAGAGATTGAATATTATTGTCTGCCTAAAGCTTCGATATATTTACTGTTGTAGACATGCGCTGTTTCAAGCATTATCATGTTGGCTATGACGCGTAAGACGTGTATTCACAAGTTCCGTAACTGAATGTGTGTGAGGAGTGGAGTTGAACATTAAGTATAACATTCGTCAATCAATATCTTTTGGAAACATTCTTTCTATCATTGCTTTACAAATGGTGACCAATCATTGAAATTAACAAAAATATTATAGTTTTCATGCATTTTAATTCTGACGCTGAATTGCCTCTTTTCCTGTCATTTGGATACATCAAGAGTAATATATATTTCATTCGTTGCAAATTATTATGTGCATCTTTTATTTTGATTTTTCGAGTGATTATTAATGTTTTAGTCACTCAACATTCAACAGGTAGAGACAAAGGTACTATTCATAAACCAAGTAAGGAAACGAAATATCCATATAAAATTTCACTCGTTAATAATTTAAATAATTTTTAGGTTTTGATTGAATGATTTTCCCCTCGTATCCTCTTTGTGATTACATAATGAGAAGTGTATTCTCTGAATGTTAAAAATATATGGTGACTAAAGTAGCTAGAATCCTTTGGAATACTTAAATTATCAGTGCCATAAGAAAATACAAACAATCGGTAATTTATAAATTATTGGATACTATTTGTGGTTAGCACTAAGTGATTGCTATGTAGAACTAAATGAGAGTCAGAAGAAAAATGATATAATAGAATCGAGACAGAAAAATGAAATCGGTACCAGTCAATATATATTTAACATGTATTCAGAAACCCAGTCCCTCCAGAATTTCAATAGTTCGGTGTGTGTTACAGGAAAGTGGAATGAGCTTTAAAGATGAAAATTTAGATGAGGAAATACAAAACTCTTAATTGGATGAGGATTCTATCAAGAAAGATTCGCGATCAATGTAACTGAACATGTTTAGATTATAACACTGACTTAAAATCTTAATCAAATTCAGCCGCAATGAGAAGTGAATAACCTTACCTTATTCTTCTTACGTTGGTCTAGCGATCCTTAGAATTGGTCTGAAAGAACGTCTCAGCGGACCTTCTTATATACTCTGGCTTATGAATTAATTTACATGAAGATTAGACAATAAATATTAAATTATTCATGAATTACATGTGTGATGATGATTCAAAAACTGCATCGAACCACAGGTGATATATGACCAAATCTGAACATAGTTTTTTTTTTGCAACTGCCGCAAATGCCTGCTTTAACCGCGATAACAACTGAAATGTTCGGTTTCATTTTCTTAGGTTTTAAAATCCACATTTATATTCCTGTACACCTAATGGTCAGGAAATTTCAATGTGCATATAATTTCAGTTAATTATTAAATATTTGTACTGTGCATCTAATTTCAGCTGATTTTTAAATATTGTGCATATGATTCCACGTGTATCATAAATATAGACCTAGTGAATATAATTTTACTTGGTTATTAAATATTTTTCATGCGTACAGCAAGTATCTGCTGCAAGGCAAGTCGACTCATAGCCACACACCAACGCCCCCCATATATATATATATATATATATATAT
>JAEAOA010002087.1:437500-472500 GCA_016746295.1 Potamilus streckersoni
AGAAGTATTTAATAAAATAAAACAGTTATACATACAATTGTAGTGTTATATAAGATATACAATTTCACAATTGAAAAGAAAATTATACAATTTTATATAATACATTGGTATTATGGCCATTAGTATACAAAGTATCTAATTTATGAATCCAATAAGTCTCTTTTATAATTCTGTTCATGTCTCCATGCACAATATCTATTGACATGAAAGAAAAATTGAGTAGACAGTGATTATGGGTGTTAAAAAGTGTAGAAATATTAGATGAAAACTGAGGATCTTTATAATTTTTAATATGAAAGCGATGACTATTCATTCTTTTAGAAACTTGTTGAATTGTTTGTCCAACATATTGCATGTTACATTTTTGACAGGTTATCAAATAAACCACGTTAGTTGATATGCAGTTAGTGTTATAACTTGTATGAAAAGTTATGAAAACGTTTATGAAAACGGCCATTCTTTGTATCCTAATGGCCTTAATACAAATGTATTATATAAAATTGTATAATTTTCTTTTCAATTGTGAAATTGTATATCTTATATAACACTATAATTGTATGTATGACTGTCTCTATTTTATTTTATTATTTTACTGATTCAGGTTTCATTAGAGACTCGTGTATCTTTTAGATCCTGTCATATATATAAATATATATATATATATATATATATATATATATATATATATATATATATATATATATATATATATATATATATATATATATATATATATTTGTTGTGATTGTGCACTGTTTTTTATGACGTTACCTAATGACGTAATTTTTTTTATGAAGTTACGTAATGACGTAATTGTTATTTTAGCCTGCAAAGACGTCATCCGTTTATTTCAAAACAATTTGTGCCTGAAGAAGCATATATTATATGCGAAACTAGTTGCACGGAATTTGTGTAGTTTTTTAAATCCCAATTCAGAAGTATTTAAAGAATACTCAGTTTTACAGTAGATACAAATCCATGTCCTTTTAGGCACATGTTTCACTTTAATGTGCTGAAGATGAAGCACTATCATTGAACAGATCTCGCTTTCATACAGTATTATCCTCCGTCCATATTCATTGCAACCAGATATATCTTATTTCACTGTACTAATAAAAATTGGTTTGTACAAGCTTGAACACAATCACTTACTTTCGCGAAGAGTATTTGTGCGAGCTTGAAGTTCAGCTTAACAATTACTTACTGTGATATTTTGTTTTCCGCGCAATATGAGCACAATTAATTTCAAATATAGCATATGTTTTATTTTAATGAAGTGAATATCCTTATCGACGATTAAATCAAATTTTTATCTTGAACATACATGTTGTTGACTTATGTTGAAGGAAACAAAATACTTACGCAAGATGCATGCTTATTGCATTGTGGGTATTTGCTAACATAATGGTAAGGTCTGTGCAAAAAAAAATTCCTATATCATATGATTATTTATTTGTATAGCATAGCACTAGGTCTAAATAAAATGTGTTATTTCATTACGTATATTTTATTTGGATTGCACCTATGAATATTCCTTAAATTTGCCAAATTAATTTTGTCATCTCTACAGAGGTTAAGTCCAAGTTTCTGATACTGTGTATTATTATGAGATGTTATAATACAGAAGGGACTTAATAATAGAACACTTAAATCTGTTACACTCAATTACTTTTTAATAATCACATATACCAGAATGTTACGATTTGGATAAATCCTTTTTTTCTCGTTCTAACTTTTGTTTCATGTCCGTTTATTATAATTAATAGATATATAGTTTATTGACCTTAAGAAATTGTTGATGTTCTACGGCTTAACGATATTTTTCAGCACACGATAGGCTATTCATGGCAGCCAGTATTAATACTAGAGGAAGAAACCGGAAAATCACCGGTAAGAACCATCGACCCACGTGAAGCTACTGGTAAGCTTTCTCACATATCCACATTCGCCGAATCCTAGATTCGAACTCACGCAGACAGAGGTGAGATGGCAGTGATCCGTAACGGAGAGAGCTTTAGACAACTCGACTACTCGTTTCCCCCTTAAGAAGTTAATATAATAATCATAAGGTCCATACATTGCGACCAGTTTTAGTTTTAAGCTTGCCAGTAGCTTTACATGAGCTGGTGGTTCTTTAAAGGGTTTTCCCTGATTCTTCATCCACCATTTATACTGGCCGCCATGTATAGTCTATCTTACTCTGAAGTGGCGTTAAGAACTGCAGCTACAACAACAACAACAACAACAACAACAACAACAACAACAATAACAACAACAATATGAAGCAGCGAAAAATGCCCACAAAATAATAGTGTCACCAGTACACTCACATGATTAGAACATTACCCTACTGGCTTTGATAGACTAGCAGGAATGAATGCCCCTGTACAGTTCTGGACAATAACCATGGAATGGTGCAGTGTTCTACTTTCTGATTTACATAGACTTACATCTAATCGATTACAAATATCGACAATTCCTAGATAAGTAGATCGTAGCGATGTGAAGAGTTAATCCCCTTCCACAAATGATATTTTCCGATAGTCAGTTTTAACCTCCACTGCACAATTATGTGCATTTGTATGTGATATATTCCTTATTTCCGTTTAATAAATAATGTATATATCCCCTGGTATATCAGAGAAAGCAAATTTTATGTTGAATAACAGTCCTTTTAAGTGCATTATGACCAGCAGGGTATCGCCCTTGTCACGCATTGTATAAAATAAATGTGACATTAACACATCAACAACGAACAGTGCATAGCTAGGTTTAAATTTCAAAGCACTTTTGGCTTTCCCTTAGTCTTTGTCCAATGCAAGAACAGAGACAAATTAGACAATGAACACAACAGAAGGCATTGAAACTGTTTATAGTGAAATCATGCAGGTCACGCATGCGCTCAGTACTTACTAGTCGGTTTTAGAATTTGCCTTCACCAATTTGGTTTATCATTCATCCATTTTCATTTAGAAGGTAATGAAATAGGCAATATATGCAAGCTGTGTCATAAATTATCTTGTGGAAAGGCATTATAATTTCAATGTAGTATTGTAACTAATTAATTTGACTTCATAGTAATACAACTATATACCATCATAGGTGATATGGTGAGATACTAACATGTTTCATGGACGGCTTTTTGTTTTGTACGAAGACTAGAAAGCCTAGTCAAGGGCTTGCATTATTTGTCCACTCCAATATGTTCTGCCTTGTGGAGGGGCAAAAAATGTCACCCCTTGAATGGAATTGCCTTGTCCTAGAACAAACACCAACATAATTTATTTTCATCACCCAATCTTCGCATTCAAATTAAAATAGTCCTGCACTTTTGCAATAGAGTTAGCAGATTTAAAACATACATAAATAATCGGGTACTATTATTGCCTGTATTTTTATATACAGGTTATCAGGCCTTTTGCTCTTTTATGAAAATCTGAATAATTATCTAATTAGAAACTGGGTGCATATGTCGATCTTAGAGAAGAGAGATATACAAAAAAGGTTATAATTTATAAGTGTTTTAAGATTTTTACATTGAACGCTTTGAACCACGTGTTATTATTTGTAAATACAGCGCATTAATACGAATATCTTTAAAATGGCAGTAGAGTGACCTGTCGACCACAAGACCATAAGTACACAAGTTTTACTCATGAAAAAAATAGAAACTTGAAAACGTTTTATAATACTGTAATATCACAGTTGATCGATGGATTTTGTACGAAAATGATAAAATGTAATTATTATCATTTTTAAAGATACCTTTTAACTTTCATCATTTCTTATTTGGGAAAGCTATATGATAGCCAATGGTTCGATAGTATGTACACAGCTCGTACGTTTCTACTAACTGTAGTACGTTTTATTTGTGTTGGACTATTTTTAAAGAATTAGAAATCGATGTTACTATCATATGTAACTGGTACTATAATTGTTATTGGTTGTGCGAGAAACACTATGTATTAAAAATCCCTCATATATAATAAACCACGACGAACAAAGGTGAGGTAGACCTTGAAAATATACGTTAAAATATGCTGGATTGCTTTAGATCTTTATAATTGATCGAAACTATTCCAAGATCTGTGTTATCGAGATAATGAAAAGTATCTTATGTACATCGATATACAATACCTATGCACAAAAGACATGCTCAAGACGAACGTAACAATGATGCAATATTATCAGAAATGAAACAAACAAAATAAAACACAAATTGGACGCCAACGTCTACCACAAACACTCATTTTACTTTTGCGTGCAATCGGGAGAAACCTATAAAATTATATCATAGAAAATATTTCAAAGACTAAGATTTTTGTTGAAATTTATAGAGCAGTTATTGAGACACATAACTGCCTTAACCTCAACGGTATCACTGAAGAGATACCGAGCAAACCTCCTTTTAGTCCTGAATCATTAGTAATAACACTTGCAAAGGATAAACTTACCCATTAACAGAGACTTACATAATTGTAGCATTGCATTCGCTGACACAATTACATGGTAATTATCAATCAAGTAATAACCAGAGTTAAAAGTGTCCTGTCAAGGGAGGTAACCTTGAATACACTAACCCGTCGTCTTGCATAATCCCATTAATTATTACGTGAAAAAGGAAACAATCACACTTATCCGATTTCAATGACATGTGAACCATTCATTGCAGATTTAAATGATAGAGAGTATGGAAAGACATAAAATGATTGACAGCAACAGATATGATACGAGATGATGTAAAAATATGTTCAAATACAATACAAGGTAACTTAGTTTAACTTACTGACGTCATCATCATCCATCTTGGACCGGAAATGAATTTCAGACTGTGTTTATTTAGAACTCTTCTAGGGACTTATGTTATTTATCTCTAGAACAAACAATTTGGATCGTTTCCTTAAATCGTATGTCTTGTTTCACAATTTTATATCTTTTCCATGTTTTCTAGGAAAATAAATTATTTTTGTTAAAATTTACAAAGCTTGTTGTCTTCACTCTTTCTTTGTGTTACTTTGAACGAGCCGATACGTAACATAAATAAATCGGTTTTTTGTCCTTCGTGATAATTTAAATTGGTTAAAAAAATGAAATTTAAATTCGCCAAATTTATTTTATTGTAAATTTTAGTGAAAACAACAGGCTCTCTTTTTAAAAATGTCAAGAGTGGACAGATTTCTTTCTACTCCAACTCAAGAACAGTTGGATAGTTACAAGAAGGATGAATTGCTTGAACTTGTTTGAAACAATGAACTATCTGAAGCAAACACTTACTTAACTAAACAGGAAATCAAGAAAATTATAGTTCAATATTTGGTAGAAAAGAGTGTTTTGGCATCTTTCAGTAAGACTTTAACTGACGCAGACATTAAAATGGCTGAATTAAAAATAATATATAAATTTGAGTTTCAGAGAAACAAATAAGATTACAATTTGAAGAAAGGGAAAGACAAAGTCAGATAGAAGGGAGAATGAAAAAGGAAGACAAATACAATTACAAAAGGATCAGATTATATTACATTTTGAAGACAAGGAAAACAAAGACAAATATAATTACAAAAGGAACAAATCCAATTAGAAGAAAGGGAAGAGAGACAGAAACAAATTAAAATATAATGATTTGATATGGCAAGTGACGGACACGATTCCACATCTCATGGAAATTCAAATTTTAACATTTTAAAAAATATAAAATTAGTATTCCCTTTTAGTGAAAAGGAAGTATACAAATAGTTTATTCTTTTTGAAAACGTAGCTGAAAATTCAAAATGGCCAAGAGAGTATTGGACTCAGTTATTGCAGAGTATACTTTATGGAAAGACCATATATATATATATATATATATATATATATATATATATATATATATATATATATATATATATATATATATATATATATATATATAGATATATATATATCTGTCAGTAGAACAAAGTTCTGATTACGATTTGGTAAAGGACTGCATCTTGAAAAGTTACGAGTTAATCCCTAAGGCTTATCGACAAAAGTTCAGAAGTTACAGAAAAGAAATTAGACAAACTTAGATTGAATTTGCAAGGGAAAATGAACAGTTTTTCAAGATATGATTCCTGTCTGAGAAAATAGTACATGATTATGAGGGACTCGAACAACTGTTATTACTCGAAGAGTTCAAAAACTATATTCCAAATGATATCAAAACTCACCTTGAAGATCATGAGGTCCTAACTTTGGAAATTGCTGCTCTTGCTGCTGATAAATATTCTGTAACTCTTAAAGTTCCTGTTGTAAGCAAATCTTTCTCTCAGCAGTCTATTGATATAAAGGTGTTTTAAGCAAATACGACTTTCAGTAAAACCCAATCTGGCACGAATTCTAAAAATCAAGCCTCTGAGAGACTTTATTCATAATTATTGTCTCTACTTACGTGTACTTATTGTAAGAGAAAATGACCCGTCATTTCTGATTGCTTCAAATTGAAATATAGGCACCAGAATCAAGATAGACCTATGCTCTTATTTTTAAGAGGTCAAGGTCATGGATTGAAAACATTACATTGGGTTTGATAAACCTCAGTCTGACTGTGTTTTGGAGAAGTTTGAACCGTTCATGTCAAAGAGTTCTATATCATTCTTTGGTGATTTGGACAATCCTATCCCTATTAAAATTTTAAGGGATATAGGAGTTTCTCAGTCTTTTAGTTTCATGTGATTAGCCTTCTTCTGAGAAGACCTGTTCAAATGAGAATGTTCTCATTCAGGGAGCAGAGTGCTTCTCAGTCTTTTAGTTTCATGTGTGTTGCCTTCTTTTGAGTAGACCTGTTGAAATGAGTGTTCTAATTCAGGGAGTAGAGTGCAGCTTTATTAATGTTCCTCTCCATTCCGTTAATTTACCATCAGACTTAGTTTCAGAACATGTGACCGTCGGTGTAGTGTTTACCCGTTGAGGGCGTTCATTTGTTGCTAGACATTGACTTAGCTGGAGACAAGGTTGTTGTTAATCCACTTGTAACTGACAAAATTTCTTTGGATCAGAAGGTTGATCATATTGAAAAAGAAATCTCCGATTTATTCCCGCCTTGTACAGCTACCAGAGCTATGGCAAAGAAAGCTGGTGAGAATGATTTTGATAAGGACTGTGTTCATTTAGCTGACACATGTATTAGTCAGATGTTTTATGAGGTCACTTTCACTTCTGATTTGGATCAGTCACAAGGTATTGATCATAGTGATCCTCTTTTGAATACTCATTCTCTTTTATCTGATCAGGGTGATAAACGAAAATCACGTATCGTCGAATAGGAGAAGGCTCATGAGATCTGTTTGTTTCAGCGGGCCGTTAGTGAAACTGAAGTACCTTCTGTCACTTTGTTAAAATGGAGTTTTTATGATAAAATGGAGACCTCCTGAGGTATCTGCTAGTGACGAATGGTCAGTAAAATATCAAGTTGTGGTAACTACAGACAGAAAATACTTTGTTTGGCTCATGAAACTCATATGGCTGGTCATTTATGAATAAATAAAATATATCACAAGATCGTGACTCACTTCTATTGGCCTAACATCAAATGTGATGTGTGCAAGTTTTGTGGATCTTGTCATACGTGTCAAATTGTGGAAAAACCAAATCAAAAGATACCTAAAGCTCATTTGCAACCAATTCCTGCATTTGACGAACTTTTCGGTATAATTATGGTAGATTGTGTTGGTCCCTTACCAAAGACCAAGTCATGCAATCAATATTTGTTACCATAATGTGTTCGTCAACAAGATTTCCAGAGGCAATTCCTCTGAGTAATATTAAAACTAAAAATATATTGCAAAGGCTTTAGTAAAGTTCTTTGCTCAATTTGACTTACCAAAATTTGTTCAATAGGATCAAAGGTCACATTTTATGTCTGGAATTTTTCAGCAAGCAATGCATGCATGAATTGGGCATTCAACAGTTGAAATCTTCTGCCTATCATTCTGAGAGCCAAGGTACTTTAGAACGATTTCATCAATCCTTGAACAATATAATGAGGTCGTATTGTTTTGACACAGTAAAGACTGGGATGAAGGCATACATTTACTTTTGTTAGCCGTTAGAGAGTCCGTTCAGGAGTCTCTTGGTTTCAGTCCTTTTGAATTGGTATTTGGACACACTGTGCGTAGATCTTTAAAGTTATTGAAAGAGAAACTCCTTTAAAATGAAGAATCAGAACTTAATCATCTTAAATATGTTTCTGGTTTCATGTATAAATTGTCAAAGACTTGTGAAGTCGCAAGAGCAAATTTGCACTCTACTCAATCCAATATGAAGTTAATATATGATAAAACTCAAGAGATAGAAATTTTAAGTCTGCTGATAGGAGGCCTGCCTCTTTTGCCCATTCTAGAAAATCCTCTTCAGACAAAATATTATGGTCCAGACAAGGTTGAAAATATATTAAGTGATTTAAATTACATTATATATACTCCTGATAGTCTAAAACCAAAGCAATTGTGGTATATCAATATGTTGAAGGAGTATGTTGAATGTAATGCCAGGCAAATCATGCAATTAATTTAGTTGTACCTGTCCCACCAAAAGAAGTGTGGTATGAAGGAATTCAATTGTTTTCTATTAATCTTGAAACAACAAGTTTTCAGAATTCGGAAGTTATGGAAAATCTAGATCAGAAACTTTCTTATTTGCAAGATCAATAAAAAGTGAACATAAACTATCATTGTCTGAATATAAGCACTTGTTTCCTGATGTGCATACAAGGACAAACAAAATTTTTCACGATTTTGAAATAGTAGATTCAAAACCCATGAAACAATACCGATACAGGCTGAATCCTTTTAAACAGCATATGAAAAAAAGATCCATTATTTACTGGACAATGATTTTATAGAGCCCAGTAAGAGTGAATGGATTTTACCGTGCATTCTTGTTCCGAAACCGGATTAAACTTTCCGAATGTTGACGGATTATAAGAAGGTGAATAGTGACAAAAAGACTCATTTCCACTTCCAAGGATTGATTATTGTATCGATGAAATTGGAAATTTCAAATACGTCTTTATATGTGACCTTCTGAAGAGCTTTTGGCAAATTCCCCTAATGGAAAGAACAAAAGATAGTTCAGCATTTGTGACCCCAGATTGACTCTACCAGTGCAAAGTGATGTCTTGTGGGATGAAGGGTTTTCAGAGTACTTTTCAACGCCTTATGAATATGATTACTTCTGGTCTAGACAACTGTAATGCATATATTGATGACATCATTTACAACAACACCCCTGGAAAGAAATCTAACCACGATTCAGAAGTTCTTTAACAGACTCACGGATGCAAATTTGACTATTAATTTATCAAAAACTGAGTTTTACCATGCGTGTATTACTTTTCTAGGACATATTGTGGGACATGGTCAGATTAAATCTATAGATATTAAGGTCGAGGCTATTTCATAATTTCCAGTGCCTGTTAATAGAAAACAGCTGATGAGATTTTTCGGTATGGCCTGGTACTATCGCAAATTTTGTTTTAATTTTTCTGATGTAGTTGAACCTCAAACAAACTTGTTGAGAAAGGAAAACAAATTTATTTGGACTCAAAAATGTCAATCGGATTTCGATAGACTAAAAGCCATGCTTGAAAGCGGACTAGTTTTAACAGCCTCAGATTTCAGTCAGTCGTTCAAACTATCCATGGATGTGAGTGATGTGGGGGTTGGATCAGTTTTGCTTCAAGATAACAAAAAAAAAATGTTGTTGAACACCCAGTGTAATATTTCTCTAAGAAATTAATTAAACACCAGAGAAACTACTCAACAATCGAGAAGGAGTGCTTGGACTTCATGTTAGCATTACAGCATTTTGAAGTTTATATTAGCTACGCTCCTTCTCAGGTTGTTGTATTGAGTGAACGCAATCACTTCACTGTCATCGCCAGAATGTAAAATAAAAATCAGAGGCAGTTGAGATCGAGTTTATGTTTTCAAGAATACAATCTTGATATCAGACACACAAAATGAAAGGATAATGTGATTAGGATGCACTTTCCTGTGTGTAGAAATCTCATTTACATAAATTCATAAGAGTGGATTTATGTAATGTTGTTACCTTATGTAGAATTTACATCTGGTAAGAAAAAGAATGTTTTATTATATAAATCATTCTTTTTTTCTTTATGCGGGAACGTGTTACGACCCTGTAATTAAAGTGTGTCTGTGTGCTAAGGAATCAATTCTGTATAAATCTATTCATTTCATTTTTATTTCATCAAATAAAATTATTATTATGATTATGTTAGCATCAGACTAATAAGTTGTTAGAAACATCATGTTTACTTAAGTTGTAAGTGTGACTCATGTGAGTACGTGATGCGTATGATGGCAAATTCGTTACAAGTAAACATTCAGGAATAGCTATGAAAACGATTGGCTGATACTTAGTCAGGCTTTCCTAATTTTCAGATGTATTGTCAAATCACACGTGTTCTCCGTGCGCGTGTAATTGAAACGATGTATTAGCTTCTTTTATATGCTTAGGTATTTGTAAGAACGTTCAGAGTCACAGTCAGAATAAAGAATAGAGTCATAGTCATAGTAACATCTAAGAGTTACAAACGTGTAATTTCCTTAAAAAGTATATTTTTGTGCTAGAAGAAGTTGTCTGTTCGTATGTTTACATATAACAACATGTGTTTTGCTAATGGAGCTAATTGTACTTCGTTTTTCTAAATAATTGTTTTCCTGTTGAAAGACATTACTAGTTTGGATAAAGATATTTTCTGAAAATATTCTAAATTGGAACGGAACAATACAAACTGTGTAATTGAAACGACGTATTAGCTTCGTTTATATGCTTAGTTATTTGTAGGAAAGGAGAGTCAGAGTCACAGTCAGAATAAAGAACAGAGTCGTAGCCTATCGTAACATCGTAGAATTACACAGTTTATATTACCTTAAAAAAGGTATTTAAAAAATATTCTTTTCTTGAAACAAAATACTGGTTTGGACAAAGATATTTTCTGAAATTGGAACGGAACAATACAAACTATGCTCTACTGTTAAAATTCAGGAGTTTTGTGTTAGCCTTAGTCTGACGTCATCATCAGCCATATTGGACTGGAACTGAACTTCAAACTGTTTATTTATAATTGTTCACAGGAAGTATGTTGTTAATTCTTTAAAACAAACAGTTGGGATCGTTTCCGTAAATCGTAAGTCTTGTTTCACGTATTTAATGTTTTTCCATGTTTTCTAGGAAAATTATTTTTTTTGTTAAAGTTTACAAAGTTTGTTGTGTTTAGTCTGTCTTTGTATTACTTTGAACGAGCCGATAAGTATATATATATATATATATATATATATATATATATATATATATATATATATATATATATATATATATATATATATATATATATATATATATATATGTGTGTGTGTGTGTGTGTGTGTGTGTGTGTGTGTGCAATATAAATTCCAGTTTTTCTTTCTTTTCTTCATTTCTTTGTTTTTATGGTATTAGTAAATCTTATATAATGACGAGACAGAAGCAAGAAATGGATTATGCCAGCGGATATTTATTTATAAGTATTTTACAGACTAAATCGTACAGGAAACATGATCATTATGTACGAGGCTTCACAGTTCTGAACGACTGTAGTCGTACAGAAATGACCACGTTCGCAATCCCGATGAAAGCTTTTTTCCAAGAAAGCAGTTAGATATCAAAGTGTCGACATGATGACGAATCTCAGCCGTTACTTCAGAATTTCTTGCCTGAAAGTGAAAAGAAATGTATACAGACACCTTAACATAGAATTCGTACTACATCGCTACACATCGTTATAAACAGAGAGATATTTTCTTTTCACTTCCAATCACTATTTAAATGCCTACAACTGCTCTCTTATTTCGTTGAAAACATTATCATATCTCGATATGCTTAGAAAGAACAGCAACAATCTATAAATGTCCAATAGTTTAGTATACCTCCATATTGTGTCATCATTGTGTTTCTGAATCAGGGCGTAATGTGAAAGACATGGAAGGAAATATTTAGCATGTCAATTGTTTGGATGGTGGTAAAAATTTTATCCTACTTACTAGAGGGATAGTAACCGCCAATTCCACCTGAAAATCCTCCAAAACCGAATCCACTGCCAAAACCACCGCTATATCCGCCATAAGGGAACTGACCAAATCCTGTTGTGACAGAGCTAGAGCCAGAATCGGCCACTCCAATTGGGCCTTGAGGTGTCCATATCGGTCTGCCTGTTCCAGAACTGCTGACACCAATGGGCAGTCCGCTAACACGTGAACCGACGGCATTAGCTTCAGCATTTCCTCTAGCGCTGATTGCTGCGGAGGTACCAGCGCCAACTACATCTCTGCTAGCTCCAAGTCCAGGTCCACCCCATGGTCCATATCCTCCAAAGCCAGAACTATATCCTCCATAACCGCCAATTAGCCCGTAGCCGCCACCTAGCCCGTAGCCGCCAAGTCCGTAGCCGCCACCTAGCCCGTAGCCGCCCAAGCCAGAACTATACCCTCCATAACCACCAAGTCCATATCCTTGGCCGTAATATATGCCATCAAGATTGTAGGGCCCATGACCATTAAAAAAGGCAGGAGTAGGGTGGTCAGATCCAAGGGGGCTTGTAACAGAGGTGATGGGACCAACCTTGACTAACTGACCAGCATTATGAGGGGCTGTTCCGATGCCTTTACCTACAGCGGTTGATACTGTCCCCCTTGGAGTACTGACAGAATGTCCGCGACCGAAACCAATCGATGTTGGTCCTGCAACCATAGTGGTACCACCCAGATTAAATCCCCCTAATCCAGATCCAATACCACCCCAGGGACCAAAGCCAAATGGTGAACCAGCAGAACCAAAGCTATAGCCCCATTGTGTGGCTGTGGACAAAGCGATGCAACATAAAATGATGACTGCTTTCATCTTGGGATCTGAAAAAAACCAATTATATATATATATATATATATATATATATATATATATATATATATATATATATACCTTCTTTGATTGGTCTGAAATCTGTAATTGTATTAGGAATTTACAGTTTATTGTGATACATAGTACATACAAAAATGTATAATCTTATCGAATTCAGTATAATCTGAAATCGATCTGTATGACATAAATTCAGTACCGATTTATAACAGGACTTTTTATAACTACCTTCTACTGTATAGTTGTGGTGTACGTTTCTATGTCAAAGAGGATAATATTTCACACTCTAGTCAACAGAATTAGCCGTAGGTACTCAGTTAAACCTGCTTAAATTAATCACACGTATCTAACAAAATTAGGCAGAGAAAAAAAAACAGAGTTTAGATCGTGTCTATTGATAGAATGGGCTTTGTTGCGTCACAGATTGAAACTGACTATCGCGTATGATCGCGGAGAGATTGAATATTATTGTCTGCCTAAAGCTTCGATATATTTAATGTTGTAGACATGCGCTGTTTCAAGCATTATCACGTTGGCTATGACGCGTAAAACGTGCATTCACAAGTTCCGTAACTGAATGTGTGTGAGTGGAGTTGAACATTAAGTATAACATACGTCAATCAATATCTTTTGGAAACATTCTTTCTATCATTGCTTTATAACTGGTGACCAATCATTGAAATTAACAAAAATATTATAGTTTTCATGCATTTCAATTCTGACACTGAATTGCCTCTTTTTCCCGTCATTTGGATACATCAAGAGTAATAAATATTTCATTCGTTGCATCTTTCATTTTGATTTGTAGAGTGATTATTACTGTTTTAGTCATTCAACATTTAACTGGTAGAGACAAAGTTACAATTCATAAACAAAGTAAGGAAATAAAATATCCATATGAAATTTCTTGCGTTAATAATTTAAAGCTTTTTTATTGTTTTAATTGAATGCCTTTTCCCTCGTATCCTCTTTTCTTATTACCTAATGAGAAGTTAGAAATATATGGTGACTAAAGCAGCTAGAATCCTTTGGAATACTTAAATTATCAGTGACATAAGAAAATACTAACAATATGTAATTTATAAATTATTGGATACTATTTGTGGTTAACACTAAGAGATTGCTATCTAGAACTAAATGAGATTCAGAAGAAAAATGATATAATAGAATCGAGACAGAAAAATGAAATCGGTACCAGTCAATATATATTTAACATGTATTCAGATACTCAGTCCCTCCAGAATATCAATAGTTCGGTGTGTGTTGCAGGAAAGTGGAATGAGCTTTAAAGATGAAAATTTAGATGAGGAAATACAAAACTCTTAATTGGACGAGGATTCTATCAAGAAAGATTCGCGATCAATGTTTCTGAACATGTTTAGATTATAACACTGACTTAAAATCTTAATCAAATTCAGCCGCAATGAGAAGTAAATAACCTTACCTTATTCTTCTTACGTTGGTCTAGCGATCCTTAGAATTGGTCTGAAAGAACGTCTCAGAGGACCTTCTTATATACTCTGGCTTATGAATTAATTTACATGAAGATTAGACAATAAATATTAAATTATTCATGAATTACATGTGTGATGATGATTCAAAAATTGCATCGAACCACAGGTGATAAATGAACAAATCTGAACATAGTTTTTTTTGCAAGTGTCATAAATGCCTGCTTTAACCGAGATAACAACTGAAATGTTCGGTTTCATTTTCTTAGAATTTAAGATCCACATTTATATTCCTGTACACCTAATGGTCAGGAAATTTCAATGTGCATCTAATTTCAGCTGATTTTTAAATATTGTGCATATAATTCCACTTGTATCATAAATATAGTCCTAGTGTATCTAATTTTACTTGGTTGTTAAATATTTTCCATAAGTAAACCATGTATCTGCTGCAAGGCGAATTTGACTCATTGACACACACACACACATACATACATATATATATATATATATATATATATATATATATATATATATATATATATATATATATATATATATATATAAAGAATACAAATCATATGGCGAATAACAACCCTTTCAAGCGTACTGGATCCACCAAGGGATCACGTGTGTCAGGGATTAATTAAAATAGATGCAATAAACTGACGACGAACAGTACGAAACTAGTAACTAACTAGCCTAAGCGCTTTCGACTCTTAATGAGTCTTTTTCAAAGGCAAATACAAAACATATATACGATAAACAAATAAACACAAAAACGTTGTGTTTGTAAACCTCTACATGGCTGTCTTCACATGTGCTAAAACTATAAATACAACCAGCTTGTATAGACTAGATGCGGAAACTGAAAACGTTGTATAATTCCCTAAAAGTCTACAAGCCAAAGCGACATCTATTTTTACTTTTTGTACATATGTAACGCAGATTATATCTCGGATATTTGATTCTATACCGGTTATTCTTATAGTAAAAATTGAAGGATAATAAGAAGATTTAGAAAATGTTAAATTTTACTAGTGCATAGTTTTCATTTTCTAGTCTTCTTGGTTTAGACCGCTTGGTTTCAATGTTCTAAGGCGGCGTATCCAGTATGATTCCTTTTCCTTCCTGGTTTCGGAACTCCAGCTGTGGTTGTTGGCAATAGCGATAAGTATTATATCACTGAAAGTGTGGTCAGGGGAGGAGAAGTGTTCTGCGACCGGGCTTTTGTACAGCTTTTGTAAAGAATAACCGGTATAGAATCAAATATCCGAGATATAATCTGCGTTACATATGTACAAAAAGTAAAAATAGTTGTCGCTTTGGCTTGTAGACTTTTAGGGAATTATACAACGTTTTCAGTTTCCGCATCTAGTCTTTACAAGCTGGTTGTATTTATAGTTTTAGCACATGTGAAGACAGCCATGTAGAGATTTACAAACACAACGTTTTTGTGTTTATTTGTTTATCGTATATATGTTTTATATTTGCCTTTGAAAAAGACTCATTAAGAGTCGAAAGCGCTTAGGCTAGTTAGTTACTAGTTTCGTACTGTTCGTCGTCAGTTTATCGCATCTATATATATATATATATATATATATATATATATATATATATATATATATATATATATATATATATATATATATATATATATATATATATATATATATATCCTTGAAAATTATATTTTCCCTTGTAACCTTCTCAACAAACACACATGCGATACATATACACAATTTCCGTCACCCTCAAAATATAATATAACAAACCGGTGGTTATTCTTTCCTTCCTTCTTTTAAGCCATTCACACATGCATAATTTTATTATTATTATTATTATTATTATTATTATTATTATTATTATTATTATTATTATTATTAGTAGTAGTAGTAGTAATAGTAGTAGTAGTGGTAGTTTTAGCCGCAGCAGTAGTAGTAGTGGTAGTAGTAGTAGCATGTGGGAATTACATTACCAGAGATTTGGTGATTTCGTGTAAAAAGCTCGTTTAATGGATTGAAAAAATAAAAATTAGTTTAGAGATACTACTAATCTAATTTTGCAAACAAATATAAACAAGGTTTGTAGTGCAGACGAAATAATTGAACATATATGCATTGAAGAAGTATGCATTTCTCAACGCCACACAATTAATTAATTTTACCAATAGATCTTTTTGTTTTGTGCGTGTTACATTAGCAATGTACTTTGTCCAGTAATCGTGAGATTATCAGGCAAGGTTGTGAAGAATAAATTCCAGTTTAAAAGGTCAAACAATTTCCCGAATATGATAAAGAAGTAATGTATATACAATCCTGGATTGAGGACAAATGGTGCCATGTGCTAGTTAAGTTATGAGGCTCCTTACTATAACAAATTCATCGTAAATTTACTTTTTCTTGCCAAGAAGATGGGCCTCCTGGCCAACATGGTCACCTAAGCACAATGGAAAAGCAGGTACTGGTAATATATCTTTTCCATTGGACATTTTCATGCTTGTTAGATGCAATACGGCATAATAAAAAGAGATGTTTTGATTGATATCACTCTTGGAATAATTAGCAATGAAAGTTGTTATATAAATCTCCTTGTTAATTGGGTAAATTCAAGGCATCTTCTTAAATGATATTATTCTCCATTTAGTTTCTTTTAGCCTCAGCATGCCTCCCAGTATTCAGTCAACCTTGCATTCAAGGACACCTCCGTGAAAAAATAACATTCCTTGAATAACCAGTCTCTCAAATTCCCATGGCCCTACAAAAACTTGTCTTCGGTTTAAATTTATTTTTTCCTAAAATGTGACTTATTCAGACAGGTTTGACTTTTATTTTTTGTCTGTAATTGTTGTGTACAGCAGGGAAAAATTGCTGCGTTTGTTTTATAAGTTGCACAATTTAATGTATTCAGGAAAACGTTCCCGTCATCTTTTTTATAATTGTCATCCTACATATTCCCATTACTATTACAGCTGTCAACACTTTGAATGACTGATGGGTTGGTTACTCGTGAATCACACATATAAAGGGCAGGAACTTTGTCGGAGTTCATATTTAAATTGATGGCATACTAATCTGAAATCGTTAGTTAACTTTTTGCGATTGGTGCACTTGTAAGGATCGTTTTTCTCATAGTACTGACGGAAATAACTTCAGAAATGTTATCTTTCTCATTCGGGCAAATCCAAATAGTGTCGAGTAATATTGTGGTTTTATGGCTATAACGTCATTTTTGAACACATGATATATATGGAGACCACAAGTATATTTGGTGGAGGAAGAACCAGGAAAGACCACGGAAAGAGCTAAAGACATACGGGATGGTGCTGGAAAGCTTTCTCACATACTAACGTTGTCAGAACCGAGAATAGAACCCACTAGAACATAGGTGAGATGAGTGTTCTGCAAAAGCTAGAGCCTTAGATGTGTATCCAGGATGTAATAGCAATACTATGAAATATCAATGTGACATGCACAAAATAGTCTCGCATCTAAGCCAAGACACATTTATCTGTGTGTTGAGTACTAAATTTCTCAAAGTATGCCATTATTATTGTCAGATTGTTTGAAGATTAAACATATGTGAATTCTATGTCCAGTTAATACTGGCAAAAATTGTGGTCTCTTTATTAAGCAAGAAACATTAGAAATATAAAGTCTTCATTGATTGAAACATAAAGTCTTAATTGATTGAAAGATAAAGTCACAATTGATTTTTCGCCTACCTATCTTCTTTATTTTCTCGTTCGAAGTTTTGTTTCGTGTCCGTTTATTATTATTATTATTATTATTATTATTAATTTTATTATATATATATATATATATATATATATATATATATATATATATATATATATATATATATATATATATATATATATATATATATATATATATATATATATATATATTGACCTTAAGAAGTTGCTGTTGTTCTGCGGCTAAACACCATTTTTCTGCACACGATAGGCTATACATTAATGGTGGAGGAAGAAACAGGGAAATCCGCAGAAAGAACCATCGACCCACGAGATGCTAATGGCAAACTTTGTCACATATCTACATTCTTCGAATATTAGACTAGAATCCACGCAGACAGAGGTGAGATGGCAGTGATCCGTAACGGGAGAGCTTTAGACAACTCAGCCACTCGTGGCTCCCCACCTTAAGAAGTAAATTTAATAATTATAATGTCCATATGTTGCGACCAGTTTTAGTTTTAAGCTTGCCAATAGCTTTACATGAGCTGGTGGTTCTTTAAAGGGTTTTCCCTGGTTCTTCATCCACCATTTATACTGGCCGCCATGTATAGTCTATCTTACTCTGAAGTGGCGTTAAGAACTGCAGCTACAACAACAACAACAACAATATGAAGCAGCGAAAAATGCCGACAAAATAATAGTGTCACCAGTATACTCACATGATTATAACATTCCCCTACTGGCTTTGATAGACTAGCAGGAATGAATGCCCCTGTACAGCTCTGGACAATAACCATGGAATGGTGCAGTGTTCTACTTTCTGATTTACGTAGACTTACATCTAATCGATTACAAATGTCGACAATTCCTAGATAAGTAGTTCGTAGCGATATGAAGAGTTAATCCCCTTCCACAAATGATTTTTCTGATAGTCAGTTTTAACCTCCACTGGACAATTATGTGCATTTGTATGTGATATATTCCTCATTTTCTTTTAATAAATAATGTATACATCTCGTGGTATATCAGAGAAAGCAAATTTTATGTTGAATAACAGTCCTTTTAAGTGCATTATGACCAGCAGGGTATCGCCCTTGTCACGCATTGTATAAAATAAATGTGACATTAACACACCAAATTTCAAAGCACTTTTGGCTCTCCCTTAGTCTTTGTCCAATGCAAGAACAGAGACAAGTTAGACAATAAACACAATAGGAAACATTGAAACTGTTTATAGTGAAATCATGCAGGTCATGCATGCGTTCATTACTTAATATTTCAGCAACGAGTCGGTTTTAAAATTTGACTACACCAATTTGGTTCCTCATTCATCCATTTTCATTCAGAAGGTAATGAAATCGGCAATATGTGCAAGCTGTGTCATAAATTATCTTGTGGAAAGGCATTATATTTTTAATGTAGTCTTGTAAGTAATTAATTTGACATCATTTTAATACAACTATATACCATCATAGGTGATATGATGAGATACTAACATATTCCATGGACGGCTTTTTGTTTTGTACCAAGACGAGAAAGCCAGTCAATGTGTTGCATTATTTTTCCACCCCACTATGTTCTGCCTAGTGGGGATGTCCATAATGTCACTCCTTGAATGGGATTGCCATGTCCTAGAACAAACAACAACATAGATCATTTTCATCACCCAATCTTCGCATTCAAATTAAAATAGTCCTGCACTTTTGCAATAGAGTTAGCAGATTCAAAATATACATAAATAATCGGGTACTATTATTGCCTGTATTGTTATATAAAAGTTATCAGGGTTTTTTTTACTCTTTTATGAAAATCTGAATAATTATCTAATTAGAAACTAGGTGCATATGTCGATCTTTCAAAAGAAAGATATACAAGAAAAAGGTTATAATTTATACGTGTTTTAAGAATTTTACATTGAACGAATCGAACCATGTGTTTTGTTAATACAGCGCATTAATACGAATATCTTTAAAATGGCAGTAGAGTGACCTGTCGACCACAAGACCATAAGTACACAAGTTTTACTCGTGAAAAAATAGAAACTTGACAACGTTTTTTTTATACTTCAATATCACATCTGATCGATGGATTTCGTACGAAAATGATAAAATGTAATTATTATCATTTTTAAAGATACCTTTTAACTTTCATCATTTCTTATTTGATAAAGCTATATGATAGCCAATGGTTGGATTGTATGTACACAGCTCGTACGTTTCTACTAACTGTAGTACGTTTTATTTGTGCTGGACTATTCTTAAAGAGTTAAAGATCGGTGTTAGTATCATATATAACTGGTACTATAATTGTTGTTCGTTGTGCGAGAACCACTATGTATTAAAGGGCCCTCAAATACAATACTTGACGACGAACAAATGGGAGGCACACCTTGAAAATATACGTTAAAATATGCTGGATTGCTTTAGATCTTTATAATTGATAGAAACTATTCCAACATCTGTGTTAACGAGATAATGAAAAGTAACTTATGTACATCGATATACAATACCTATGCACAAAAGACATGCTCAAGACGAACGTGACAATGATGCAGTATTATCAGGGATAAAACAAACGAAATAAAACACAAAATGGACGCCAAGGTCTACCACAAACACTCATTTTACTTTTGCGTGCAATCGAGAGAAACCTATAATGTTATATAATAGAAATATCTCATAGACTAAGATTTTTGTTGAAATTTATAGAGCAGTTATTGAGACACATCATTGCCTAAACCTAAAACATTACCGAACAAAACTTACTTTAGTCCTGAATCATTGGAAATAGCACTTGTAAAAGATAAAGATACCCATTAACAGAGACTTACACAATCGTAGCATTGCATTCGCTTACACAATTACATGGTACATGTAATTATCTATCAAGTAAGAACCAGAACTAAGTGCCCTATCAAGGGAGGTAACCTTGAAAACACTAACCCGTCGTCTTGCATAATCCCATTAAGTATTACGTGAAAAAGGAAACAATCACACTTATCCGATTGCAATGACGTGTGAACCATTCATTGTAGAATTAAATGATAGATTGTATGGAAAGACAGAAAATGATTGATAGCAACAGATATGATACGAGATGATGTAAAAATATGCTAAAATACAATACAAGGTAACAGTTTAACTTAAATAAATTTTACGAAGCAAAAAGAGGACATGGGGTGTGGTTATAACAGTATGATAATGAATTGATATGTATGAATTGTGAAGACTATTATAAGTCTAATTTTACCTTGAATAATTGTTTAAAATGTATGCATTATTGTAATTTATTCATATACTTCTTTTATACATATTATAGACGAATCTTTATGGCACAAATATGCAATGCAAACAAGAAAAATACTTTTTTCTTCCACGGGTTTCTAGTGAAAATATGTTATAAAAGATGCTATACAAGATGTAAAAGATAATGATCAACAAGCCAGTAAACTGCTCAATACAGGAAATAGGAACAAAATAAAAGACAAAGAATAAGGAGAAATACAATTAAAAGATGAAAAAAAAAAACAAAACAAAACAAAAAAAAAAAAACAAACAATAAAACAACAACAAAATAATAGAGATATAACAAGGGGTAAAGCCGAAAACCGACTCAGTCTTATCTCACAAAACATTAGCTCTAAAGGAGGCATCGTCGGTTAGAGAAAAGATTACCTCAAAAGCTTAACATAAAACTAGAAATCGCATAATGACCCAAATTGATTAAAAACTAGAAAGAGATGTAACACGCTCAACGACATTTTTTAAAAACTCCTCCGTATGGAATGAGGGAAACTGAGGAGGAGCGGGAAGATATAGGAAGCAGAAGAGAATGGGAAAGAATGGTCGTGAAAATATGCCACATAAATATGGCTAAAATTTAGAAATGCTACAAAATTTACAGAGAACAAAAACAATATATGTAAGTAAAAACAGGAAAGGTAAAAATTGTACTAAAAAATTCACCAAAATTTACAGAATAACTAAATACAACCTTTGAGAATATGATGCTTAGATCCCACTCATACCGTACCAAATATAATATATAAAATATTTACAATTTAAAACTTCTATAAAATTAAAAACTAGATCCAAGGGCAGAGATCAAACAACTTTTCAAACTGTTTCAGAGACAAAGGGAAATGGTACATGACATCAGAAAATTCCTAAATGGACGGATGTAGAGAACTAAAAGTCCAAGTCTCCAAAGAACGTGGATGTTTAGGGAAACTATATCTGTGAAAACTCATTCATAACTATTTTATATTTAAAATAATAAATCCTTCTGGCAGTTTGGATGTTACTGAGAAGAGATCTCTAAGACTCATACCAGCCAAATCTGTTAGGAAGGACTTCGAGGTGTCCACAAATAACCCCACATAAAGCATGAAGTTCTTGGATTTGAAAAAGGTTTACAGTTTTACTTTTTTAAAAATATAAATTCATTTATACATTTTGATTACATAGCCTGTGTTAAGTGGACTTCTGTCATCTGTGAAATCTGACTGAAAAAGAAAACGATCATTGAAAAGTAATCAAGTTTTGTTAATTAACGACATGAATGAGCCATATTATTTTTGGCGGTATAAATTCAACTTTTCGGTGATCTTTAATGTCATGAGATTTTTGTGAGGACTAACACATGAATAACATCTGCTATTAACTATGCAATCAATTTACTAATTCATAACAAGGATAAGCTAAACCTGGAAGAACTTATTATGGGAAGGGTCTCTTGTCAAGATACGTGAGTCACAAATTGTTTTAAAGAATAATGTAAAATATTTACCTAAATGTTCAAACATTTGCACAAAATTTTTGCAAATACTGTTTTTTGCTAAATTTATTCTATGTTTTGAATTGATTGTTGTGTACATGATCTTGTTATTTAAAAATCTAAAGCTTTCAAATAGCTGCGAACAATATGATCGAGATAACGGTAGAGTTTAAATTAAACTTCAAAATTAATAGCTTTATTTGTTTCAAAAAAATACATATTAATAAGGCAAGAAACTAAATAAAAATACAATAATAAAGTTTTCAGTTTGGAAATAAAAGCCTTTTGACGCTACACAATGTACAAATTATCAAATCTAAAGGTACTATTATTTAATTTGCTTATGTTATATTTTCAGGAATTATGCTGAAGTATCTAGCGCTGAACCTATTTTTCAAAATATGTTGAATCATTTAATAGAAATAAGAGTATGGTGTTTGCCATATGCATTGTTACTACAACGCTTTCTGTTTGTCAATAAGCTGCTTGCCGTTTTGAGACGAACATCACAACACCACAAGTGTAATGTTGTATTCATGTTTAGATCGGAATTAAATATATGTATTGCCTCAGGGTAGGAATATAATATGATTTGAACCGCAAGTATCGTACATTAGTAGAATTTAAGATTTAAACTGTAAAATATTAAGAGTTTCAAATACTGATGATAAACTTTGGAGAAGATAAAATACTACTATCATTTCAAAGAATTAGAATGTACTTTTCATTATACATTATTTCTTTCTACAAAATGGATTAGGTCAAGAATGATTGTTAGAGTAGAAAGTGTAATCTCTGCAATGTCGCTTGTTAGGAGGGCAAGTGGCATTGAAAGTAATCCAATTAGTAATAATTGAGGTCGAAATCTGGTGTACTGCCGAATGAAAGTAATCCAAATAGTAATAACTGAGGTCGAAATCCGGTGTACTGCCGAATGAAAGTAATCGAGATAGTAATAACTGAGGTCGAAATCCGGTGTACTGCCGAATGAAGATGGCGAGAGTCAAAGAATGAATTAAGTTCCTAAATCGTGCTCGCTAACATTAATGTTGATCAAAGGCATGACTAATGCTGATGGAGATATTTTGGACTTAACAGACAATAGTGGTCATGCAACATTTTCTTCAGATTCTAATAATGAATTCGAAGGTAAAGCTCTTACATACACTTAATTGACATGTGATTTGGCAGCTTGAGCTAATCGATTTCAGGTGAAACATAACTAGGTAGACCATTTACTCAAGCTGTTATATTACCATTTTAATCAGCCAGTAATATCCAGGATATAACATAGAACTTTCAGAAGTTTAGAGATGTAAGCCATAACTGGCATGGAGTATATTTATTTTGGATTATAAAGTTCAATTCTGTAAAATTGCCATAAATATCCACTAGAATCTAGAGTAAGTCTAAATGTTTTAGATATTTCGCTAAACCTTTATTGGCTACCCATTTTTCATTGTACAAATAAATCATTGTGGCCAGTTTTGTGTTCAATACAACTTGAGCAAGTCATTATTGTGTCCCGTTGCACTAACATTTGGAAACACTAAAAGGAACAGATATGGAATTTCTACACGACGCCAACATATATATGGATCTACACTTAAAGCATGGTTTACAGTATGATTGTAACAAGATTGGAGCTTAATGAGAACGGAGTAAGCGTAAGCATGGAACACAGTGTGTATGCGAATGAAATGTCTATGATAATAAAGTATGATAGTCTCTACAGACCCTCACCATATATGTCAGAATGAAATTGAGGGGAAAATGCATTAAAACACGAATACTGTTAAAACACTTAAAACTATGTCACGATACAAATTGGCTTACACACCATGACATTAACACAAAAGATGTAGCTAGACACTACAATGTAAATGTGCAAACATATTACCAACGACTTTAGTATTCACCATACCGTGAATATGTTTAACAAAATATACGCAGGCTTTTTGTCAACATGCTAAATTTACAGTTGAAGATTCTATTAACACAGTTAAAAATTACATCCTTTGATCTATGTATCTTAAGGGTCCCATCCTCATCATTATGGTCATGCCATTATATTGGTCTGTTTCAAACTACGCTGCCTTGCTGCTGAATATGTTACTCTGTTACCAACCATGTTTATCGGTTATTATTTATGCTGCTCTGATGCCAACCTTGTTACCAAGTTGCCGGTCATGTTGTCCTTTAGTCAGATATATTGCCTTGTTTTCAATATTGTTCCCATGATGCAAACTTTGACGTTATGCTGCCACTCACCTTGCCCCTTTTTATATCATGTGGTCATACTACTAGCTACGTCGTCCTTTTGCTAACTGCGCTGACATTCTGCCTACGACGTCAACCTGCCGTTAGTTACGCAGAAATACTGCTAGCTACAAATAAACCAAACTAGCTTGTGAATTATATAGAGTAAACTTGAAGACTATATATATATATATATATATATATATATATATATATATATATATATATATATATATATATATATATATATATATATATATATATGTATATAAATGTATATATATATATATATATATATATATATATATATATATATATATATATATATATATATATATATAAGGGTAAAATATTACTGCACATCATTAAATATAGTTCTCTCTTTGGGAAATGCATCTATTACTCAGAACTCAAAACAGATAAGACTTCATATACCGGTTGTCCATTGTAGTCCATTGCAGATAACAGCAGGAACTGGAAATGGATCTCGAACATGTCCGTCAATTATATTGAACACTTCCGTTAAGCATGAAACACGCAGATGATAACGGTGTTAGGGCCATTCTAATAGCAGTCCGGTTAGAAATATAAGTCATTGAATAGATTGGCAAAGTTCCTTGCACGTTTTATCACATTAAAGGTTTCCATTATTGAAATAGGTAGTGGGATACAAACAAACAGTTTGGTATAGTCCGACTACAACGGTAAGGTATCCGATAAGGCATTTGTCGACGGAACAGATGGAGGGTGAATGTGTCAGATGCCGGCTAGACGGTCTCTTTGAAAGCGAAGAAGACTAGTTTGCATACGATTATATATTAAACGTGACAATCAGCCTCAATCCTAGACGTCTGATAGAACTGATCCCGGTTGTTATTCGCTATGTTAAGCTGGCTAGTTGATCTGACTGCTTGGTAACCGAAACGGCAGTGGGCGGAAATGATGCACATGAAGTTACTATCGTATTCAAGGACACCTTGGTTAACAGGCACTAAGGTAATGCTCTGGCAAGGGGGTTGTGATACTATACCCATTCATTTGGCTCCCAAGACTCTCCCGCCAATTCCATGAATGTCCTGAAAATACGTGATAAATGGCGGGATTGATATCATCCTGTCGCTAAAAATCGTTTCATGCACAAGTCTCTTCATCTGTGACTTGAACAAAGTATAGAAAGGGTGTATTATGCCGTCTTCCGACGCCACCCGATTATCCGTCTCTATTTGTCAGGACATTATCGTATATGACGGCATAATTTGAATAATCCTCGGAGGAGGAGATGCAATTTAGGTATTCTCCACTACACTAACCAGTCTATGATTTTAGCTGGCGTGTCAGCGGATTTCTATAGTTTTTAACCATGATCTTTCAACTCGTAAAGCGAAACACGTGCCATAATTGTACTTGCTAACTTTACCTTTCTTTGACTTGGTACTTTTAGCTGATAATATATTGATCCAATATGACAAATATTTAAATACTAACCTAGAAGTATTTAATAACATTCCTTTTGAGACATTCAACCAAAATTAATGTTTGGAATTATAAACGTGCAACCACAAATGTATACATCTATGTTTAATGGCACATATACGCTTCCAATTAAAAGTAAACTTCTAAACGATATAAAATCTTGAGCGTCTTATCATTTGAGAAAAATAAAAGTCCTTAAACACTCATTAAACACCCACTTCCCTATACACACCCACCTAATCCTCTCATAAATTACTGTCAAATATCGACAAAATGTCTCCGCAAAGATCGTCAATACTTTTTAGACACGTTAATCAACAATTATGTACACCATTTTCAGTTAGACTTGATACAAATTCTATTTGTGAAACACCGAATATCAAAACAACAGTTCATTTATGACAAGTAGTGATAGCATGATTTAAAAAAAAATTGATCCAATGGTAGCGACAAATGAGTATTAGAAAGGCAACATTCATACTTTGAACCAAATAGGCATCATAATCAGTGAAAATCGTTGTGATGATATGACGATCCCATAATAACAAGTAGTAATGAAATAGTTTTATGGTGGACGGCAACAATGACCATAGTGGATATGAGGAAGCGACCCTATTTTGTTAGAATTAAACCACTCAAGAGCATCTTCAGATGATGAATTTTGCATTCACCAAGATTTATGATAATCCATTGAAAACAGATATTTCGTTATTAATATTTTCCTCACTCTGCAGGAATATTCGGCTGCAAGAAACAAAGAAAAATAATTCCTATAGCAAGGATTTCCATGGGATCCTATATTTCAACTGCTTTGCCATTGTATAATTTTAAGTCATTGCATAGTTACTATAGCAAGAAATGTTCTTCACCCTTACTGTAATTGAGATGATTAATATTTATATTATAAATACAAAATAGATTTCATGACACTGCGGTGTTCAAGAAAATGAAGTAAATTCAAAACGTAATGTAATTGTTGAAGCATGTGTAGAAGATGGAAAAGAGCAAGATTTTTAAATATCTATTTCATGTTTATTCTGTAAGTTATATAGTCCTATATAACATAAATGGCAGTTTGTTTTCTGACAAATTAAGCACAGTGCAAAAGACTTAACGTAATCGCTGGAAAGTGTTAAATTATGTATTTATTTATTATGTATTTATTTATACAAAGGTCATGCTAATTATGATTACGCCTGTGCTTTTAAAAAGAAAATTAAAAACTTATTAAATAGCCAGAAACAATTTCCCCTTTCCTCAATCAAAATGACATTAAGGCATTACAAAACTATCAAAAGAAGAACCTTTCAGTCTGGCGATGAAGTTCTGGTTCTTTGGCTCATGCCTCAAAGTCCTCTTCAGACTTGGTAATTTGGTCCCTATACATCTAAAAAGAAAGCAAATAATTTATATCATCAAAAACCCTTGTGAGACGGAAGCAGAAACAGCTCCGCCACATACACATGTTAAAGGAACATGCAGTCAAATATATCCCTTTTAAACATTGAGTTTAATTGTACTTGTCCCATACAGTGAAGATTTCAATATGGCATGCAATCGAACTGCAGTGTATTTGGTTTAATCGATCTTTAAAATCTGGAAACAAAAATGAAATTCATTGTTCGACTGAGTGAGGCAAATTTGACAACTAATTTATATCAAGGTGGGTTTCGCTAGGTTTGTGTCACATTGGTAGGACATACTGAGGGATATAGTCAAGTTAGGACTGTAGGACTTAAGGTTAAAGCCATTTATGAAATCCCATTGTGAATCAGAAACAAAATCAGCGGACGGAAGTTTTGGGTATGGCTGGATATTATCGGCAATGCTGATCTAACATTTCCATAATTGTATTGCCAGAACCAAACTTGTTGACTATGAAGACCACCATTTTCTTGGTCTGACAGTGTCAGGAGAATCCGATAGATTAAATGTCATGTTTAAAAGTGCATCAGTTCCTTAAGTTCCAAATCTTAGACAATTATTTAAAATGCAATTTGATGTACGTGATTTTGGCATTGTTGACATGCTAATTTGAGAAGAGAAAATGGCGTGAATCATGGAATGTGCTATTTCTCTAAAAATTTAAAAGAGCACCATATAAATTATTCCACTATAACAAATGATTGTTTAGTCTTAAGTTTGGCATTAAAATGAGTTAAGTGTATGTTAATGAAGTCCCGTCTCCGGTTATTGTATTAAGTTATCAAAACTTCCTTATTTTCCTCACTTAAAACATATATTGAAGTTCTATATTTCTTTAATTTGCATATAATTTTCTTTGTATTGATAGGGCATCTTACTATGTAATATTAATGGTAGTACGATGTGTGATTGATATGGAATATGGAAAAAATACGCTTTACCTCATTACTCATTTTGTTGTGAGGGAAAGTTTTATGTATAACTCTATTTTGTTGTAACGTTCGGTACATTAGTATAACTATATTATTGTAATATTAGTTCCTGCCGGTAAAATGTTGGCGTCTTTTATCAATAAAATAATATATAGCTAATTTTGGTCCATAGCTATCGATTATTATTTAATAGATATTAAACTATATTTAGGTGTTAACAAGTCAAAATAATTAAAGCAATAGATTGCACCCCTTTATAATTTGGTTTAATGTATCATATGCTGGCTTCTGGTCAGGCGGGTTAATCGAGGAATTAAGATATTTTCCATTAGCTGTGTCAGGTTAGGTTGATTCGTAGAAGAAGTAATGTTATTCCCATTGGATGGGTTATGTCACGTGAACAGGTATTGTGAAATATTATATTGAGTAGCAACATCTCTTACGTTGGGTATATTGCAACATATCTTCATAATAAACTCCTTATAAAAGTTCACTGGGCAATCAAATCCATTCCTATTTTGCATTCATTTCGGGTTCAGTCTTATTTCATATGCTACAATCAGTCTGAATATGTGCTTACGATTCTGTTTAGAAAGTTGTTGGGAATATTGATTGGAATTTCAAAGTGCTCATTGGACTAGAACATTATTCAGGGACTTTTCTGAATTATTCAACGGAATTATGAACAATGTCATTGTTATCTGTACATTTGAGGAACTGAAAATGATTCGGAACAATTGATCCTTTTAGAACAATATAACTTTTTACAATTATTTTTGATTCAATTCATAACACTCTAGTTCTTCCTTTCATTTTTATTTTATTACATTGATAATTAAATTATTTTGTAATCTTTACAAACCTTGTTGTATGTTCTTCTTTCTGTTAATTAGTTTCAGATGTTTCATGGCAATCTATGTACAAGAAGTCAATGACCTGCATGACTTCCCCATTACAAAATTACTTTTATCAAATATCAGATCAAATTATTGTCAACCTTTTTCGCCAACTCAAGAAATATGCCTTATCTCTTGATCGACTGCTTTTAGTCTGATACACTTTAAAATACAATTTACAATCTGTAAGTGAAACGTCTTGATGGCTACGATACTAGTTTACTTTATATTCACTGACATCATGTTGACATGTGCTGAGTTTATTGTACTTCTCAACCTCAACATCATGATAACTATCTGTGGTAATAATAACTAATATTTATTAGAGTGACAAAACCAAACATCTAAGAAACAAGTAGCAGAAGGTAATAGTTGGATTATTTACCTCTTTGTATGGATTAAAGCTAGGTACCTAGTCACAGAAATCAAACAAATATGCATGACATTTGCAATGATAAATCTAAATTCGTCTTCTCATGATTGTTGCTAGTTGTCAAATTAGAAAATGCAGTTTGGAACGATGTACTACTATTTGCGTTGATTACTTTGTGTGCTTCCATAATCTGCCTTGTCTATTGATGTCCGGAACAAAGTAGCATCTCCAAGTGTCATCACAATTGATGCTCAGATTTAAGAACTTATATTCTTCTAATTAATACTTGTATAATATTTAAATGTAGTCCTCTACACTTAAAAAGTTTGTTCTTAAGCAAGACATCCGGGCATCCAATGGGCACATACCTTGTGCATTCCTAGCTTCCTGATAAAATGTTACTTCCCACATTCTTATTAAAAATCATATTGTGTGCTACCTCCCGGTCAGCAACATTTGTGTCATCCTTAACATATACTTCTGCAAAGAATTCACTTTTTTAAAACGACGTCCGTAATGAATTTGTTTCCCCAATTCTCTCCTTATATATACACCTTCAAGAGTCTATTAGAGCTTAACATCTATAAGATAGAATTTACACCGATGGATAAATAATTAACTACATACTATTTTCTTTACAGAAGACCACAACAATTTTGAGTCATAAACACAAAGTTACTTATAGTTTAGATATGCACCAACAGTTACACAGTTAGAGGTTAATGTAACACTAAGCAAATATCACTACAATTTATTTGTGTGTCATTTCTATTTTAACGTAGCTTTAACACTTTTCATTTAAATCGCTATGATGTTTACACTGTGGCAATTTATAGTGATGTCATATTATCATGTCGCAAGTCCCCCCCACTAGATATGGATGCAGGGCACAATACAAGGCAGCTGTTAGTACCATATGTATAAGACTTTGATATGAATCGGCCGGGATTCAAAATCGGAACCTCTCGCATCCATGTCTGACGCTCTAACCACTGAGGCCACCGGAGCGGTCTTATAAATTATTGGAAGATAGCAAATCGAGAACTCTCTATGCTCCCGCCAAATATTTCTCACATGCGAAGCTGATTGATCACTTTTGCAAACGAATTGATGTAGTGATCAGAGTTATGTTTTCGCATAAAATGCAGTTTACCCTACACCTTGGTATCCACGTTATATAGTGTTTAAACCTGATGTGCATATTCATCGTGGAGAGTACTACAAACCATGGGTAATATAGATCACTTCGACCTATAATTTAGACTCCGTCAATTATGTGAAGTTCTTGCATTGTGAGTAATTACTCGGATACTCCTGAAAGGCCACGAAGTTCGTGTGCAATGATCTTGGGTGACACTACTATGTATTGGCCAAATAGATTATTGTCTTAATTCCCATATGCTGCTGTCAAATGTTTTAGTTAATGGTAGAAAATATTATTCCTTTCTGTAGTCTGTCGGGCTATTTGACATTCTTCGATGTTTCATATGTATTCACTACTGATTATTGGCAGTCAATTGTTGTACGGGTTGGGAGAGAAGAGGCATTGGCCAGAATTAAGGGGGGTTGAGGGTAGATTTTAATCTGATGTTATTGACGTGAGTATGTATTCAATTGATTGTGTATGTAGACATATTTTAGTTTTGATTATTTCATTGGATTAATTTGTTTCATGCATATTCATTAGTCATAGGTTTTCACAAGGATACATATTACCATGTCTGGTAGGTCCTAAATAAAAATCATGCAAACCTAAAGACAAATTGGACGAAATGGTGGTAATATTGAAATGTTTGTAATGGGTTATTCTAAAGGATGGTTATTCCATAATGGGGTTTTCATTAATAGACTTCATGTTAACGTCTTGTTGGTCTTAAGTGAAAAATGCCTCAATCTGAAATACAGCATGACCACTGGAATCTAGTCCTCCCGTAAAGATAAACAATCTTCTTTTCACCCTCTTTATAAAAGACAAAAACAGGAAGCCCCGGGTGACCGAGTATTCAAAAATGCTTCCCTTTAGCGATCACTGTATTCTCACCTCTATCCACGTGGATTAAAGTCTCAGCTCGGGTAACGTAGATGTGTGAAATCTTGACAATATCTTCTCATGGGTTGTTGGTTTTTACCGTAGTTCTTCCTCCACCCTTAAAAAGCATGCCATGTATAGCCTATCGTGTCCTGAAAACATAGCGTCAAACCCACAACAATAACAAATGAAAAACAAAGTAAAGAAACACTTCAAAATTACTTTCCCGTCATCATAACAAGTTTGCTACCATCATACCGGATGTGAATATAGCATTTCGATGTGATAAAATCCACATCGCATCGCATAGTCTTCTCGATATGGCTCAAGAGATTATATTTAATTGTACCCATGGGTCAACCATACTTTTAGATTAAGTTTCAATCAGGTTTTGGCAATCTTTGTGGATAATTTGTGTCGATATTTAGTAGTCATTTTTGCAAGTTCAGGACTTTTTCCAAATCTGGCAAGAAGATGAAAATTATACAACTTTTAGATGTTATGTTTATGTGGAGTCTGATATCCATTTTGTGCTATCATACCATCAAACCATACACATATATACGCTTTCTGAGACGTTTTTGTTTGAAAACAATGTTAGACAAGGACAATAATTCATACTTCAAGCACGAGAATACATCCGTCTGCAGTTTCACTCCAATCTAACATAAGGTGCAGACAAAATGCGTTTAAATCTGGGATCAAGGAGATTTATCGGATCGTGGTTCGTTATTCGTAACTGCATTCGCAGTCTACAACCGAGTTATGTACGGCCAAATCGTCTGTAGGCGTCAAGAATTAGGACAAACACAACTCCTTCCGTTTCCTTTCGTCTCACTTTGTAGTGGAAAATGAAATTTCTGTTCGCCTTTCGTAAACATTCCAGGAACCTGTACATTTGAAGGGTTTTTAACTCATAAATTCTGTTAACAGTAAATTTTCATTTCAATTGTACCTCGCACTCGGACTCATTTATTGCAGAAGTTCCAAGCAATTATGAAAATATTGCCTAGGTACACATGTCAAACCAACAATCCTGAAACATCTATGGTCAAGCATTCCTCCCGATAGCCACGTTGGTGTGAAATATTCATACCATGTAACTGGTGTTTGCCTTGAAATAATTAGTGACGTATTGACGAACCAAAACTCTAGAAACGGCCAGCATCGCTCAAGTGATAAATAAATCAGCATTTCACTCTATGACCAGCGTCTTTAAGGTTTCTAGCAATGTTAATTAGTGCAGAGATACCGTTCTTCGCTCGTAGCTAAGGAATCCACACCTTTGGTGTGTCAATAACAGCCCAGCCTAGATGTGGAGAGACTCTTCACAAGAAGTGGTCATTAATCCGTTGATCGTTTGCTTGATTTGCCGACTTATTGGACCTCTGATAGATGGATTTCTATGTGATGCGATAAAACCATAAACTTCCTACCTTTGTCTTTTTTTGTCGTGAATATAGCAGTTTTATCCTTGCTATCAGTTGGGATGAGTTTGAGGGCTTTGTATTCCCTATCACTGCTATTACTGCGAGATTACTTTAAGAGAAAAAGGACAAGACCTACAATGTGATTTTCATAGCTCTCTCACATGGGACAAGACATGGGTTAATGATCTGCTCTTTACTTACCATAGCGTTTTTTTGTACTCCACTCCCAATATTAGAAACCAAAAAGCATATATTAATAAAGAAAACCTAATCATTTAATTCATGAAGTCATACTTTCTTTCCTATTTGGTACCAGGGGGGTTACTGACACTTTAATTTTCAGCTCGTTGAAATGATATGGGACTTCCTTTACTAACATGGCACCCTTTTGTGTTAACCGCACTGGGGTATTTTTCCATAACAAACATATATGATGGATGCGTGTGTCCAGAATAATTCCTTAAATTGTCATAACTTTTGAATCTGTTAGAACACCTGTTTGCAAGATTTCCACTTTTCTATTTTTTTGAATGTCTTTTTAAAATAGTGAACCATATATTAGAAAAATTAAATACAGGTGAAAGAGTTTCCTTATAAATAAATGCTATACCAGCGGAATTAAACGGAATTAAACCTGAAAAGGACATTAAGCCGCCTTGGCTATTGACAGCGACAATTTGGTTTTAAGTGAAGACGTTAAGGCTTAGTAAACTACAATCAGGTTAGAAATCATAAATTGATGAATAAAATGACCAACTGTTGTTGCTACGTTGTATATCCTTATTGTGTGTTGTTTTTTAAATCGGTGGTGAGAGGGTACAGTCAACGAATGCTTTATTGCTGGAAATCACGTGCACTACAAATTCTAATTTGCTGCATCTTACCCTTGCCCAAATATGTTTCTTCGTATAAATTGTGTATTTCGGGAAAAGTAAAAGTCAATTTGTCTCTACAATGTTTGCCACTGCATCAGTAAAACTCACTTATTCACTTCATCGTGTCCTGCTATAACGGTAAAGGTACGTTTTGTTTGAAATGTGTTTCTCCAATGAAAACTGCGTTTTTTGCTTGTTCTTTTTAAAAATGAAAATGTTTTGCCACGGCAGCATTTATGTGTTTCTCTAAGTCGGCAAAACTGCTATTCTTCATTAAATTGTTTGCTTCTGCAATAATAATTTGTTTCGTCACTACACTGTACTCTACTGCAACGAAAAATGTCGGTTTTGTCGTCGGAATCTGTTCCACTGCACATATGTAAGTCGGCTTCTTCACTAAAATGTGTGTTACTGCAATGGTACAAATTAGTCTCGTGTCTAAAGT
>JAEAOA010002087.1:477500-510000 GCA_016746295.1 Potamilus streckersoni
CCCAATTTATATCTCTCCCATTACCAAATTTTCTATTGTTTATTCCTTTTTTATCAAGCTGGTCTATGAATTCTTGCTTTTTATATTTATTAGCTGGGAAATAAACATTAAGGATGAGCATTTTTTTGTCAATAATATTGTTTATTAATCTCCTTCCATACAATCTCCCTCCAATTTCCTTTCCCAAATTATGCCTCTATCATTTTTTATAATTATAGCCACCCCACCCTTTCTATCATTAATTTTAGAATTACTTATTAAGACTATTCCAATTAGTTTCATTCTATAAGTGTTCTTAGTTCTTTCGTAAACCCATTATGTGTTTCTTGTACCAATATAATATCGTATTCATTTTCATTACTTAGTTCTAGTAGTGTTTCCTCATTTATACCATTTAAATTTATTGACGCTATTAAGAGGTTTTCTTCCTCTCTTTTTCCATCAGGTACCCTATTTTGGTCCTCCATTTTTAAAAGAATAAAATAAAATTAATAAAATATACATTTGATTTGTTCCTATAATTTCAAAAAGTTCCTTAATTTAATTACATTGTTTATGAATTTAGTGTGGGAGATGCTGGAAGCTTTCCCACCTCCAATGTTGTTTTACTGGTATTTGTGTCAGTATTTGTTAGTTTCGTCTTTGTTATGGGTTAGGTCGTCATCCGTTATTTCATTGTCCTTCATTTTCCCGTCAGTTTCCTTCGATTCATTTTCGTTTTCATCAGATTCAACATTTTCTTTCTCATCTTGTCCTTTTGAGTCTTTGTCATTGTCATTGTCAGATTCCATTGATTTCTTATCCTCAATTTTCTCTTTTTTCTTTTTTCCTTTCTTTTCCTTTTCCAGAGTTACTGTGTCCACCTGCATTGCTATCCCTATCTCCTCACTCTCCTTTGAGGACGATTCAGATAAAGACTGCGGCATCTTCCTCTTTATTGTCCTCGTCCTTTCTTTAGTTACTGGTGTGTCAGGGGTTCAATTCCCGTCAAGTCTTTCAGGATTGAACTGTCCTCTTGGTTTGTCTCATACGCTTCCTCTGATAACAGGAGGAATTTGTTTTTCCTCAGGATGTCGGTGTTTAATGTATTTGTTATCTCATTAATGTTAGGGCTAAGGTAGTTTTCCCATTCTAACTTAACGTTTTTCTCCTGTGGTATTTTATGGTGTAGACAAAATCTCTGTATTCTCTGTACTTGTTTTTTCTTCCCCCATCACTGTCTCTGTCTCTGTCAGTTTCCTTGTCTAATTGTATTGTCTGTTCTTTTTCTAAATGAGTTACTTCCTCTTGTCTTATCTGCTTTAAAGCCATGATGATGTCTACTTCATCATGGTCTTCTTCATTTAGGTTAACATTGTTATTGTCATTGCTTACAATGTTGGCTTAATGTTTTTGGGCAGGTGCTTGTTGATTTGTAGTCTTTCGGTCTGTGACCAACCTGCTTGCACCTAGAACAAACTCTCTCTAGTTCGCACCCCCTATACTAGGTTCGAACTAGGAACCCCATAACGTAGAAAACTGTTGAGATTTTCTTTGGATTGTCCTTTAGCATTGTTACAATTTTACATCATTAAAGCCCCAGATTGTAACTATTTTATGGCTTATTATCTCTGCTGTTAGCTTATTTTGGATCTTGTCTACAAGCTCGTCATTTTTTATTTTCAAAGGAGGCCTGTTATACCCATGTCTATTTTTCTACCCCCAATTTACCTCACAATAGGAATTGTTTTCCCTCTCGTTGCTCGGATACCTTTATCTTCTATGAAATCCTTGTTTGGAAAAATAGGAGTTTTGTAGTCTTTATGATATAATATGTATTTGTTTTTCCCTCCATTTTGAATTTCATATACTTGTTTGATTTCATAACCTTGCGACCTCATTGCAAGCGAAACATACGATTGTCTAGGACAATTTTCTACCTCTCCAAAATCTATCCCTTGACAGCCTAAGTGTGTGTGTGTGTGTGTGTGTGTGTGTGTGTGTGTGTGTGTGTGTGTGTGTGTGTGTGTGTGTGTGAAAAGCCAATAATTTATTGCCAATTGTTTGTGTTACAAAGTACTTTTTCAATTTAATCCAACTGGGATCAAAACTGCAAGTTGTGCTTGCGCCATTGTTCAGTGACTATTGTTTTGGTTCACAGTGAGTATAGTTTACAATTTTACAGGTCGCACACCACTAATAGTACAGGTATACTCTCTAAAAATTGTCTTTTCCAAAAGAATTCACTGCTTAACCTACTTTCTGCTGAATGCAATCCAATGAATTCAATGCTAATATACATATTTCACTAGACATACACAAGAAAGTTTTTATTTCACAACTGAAAATTACAGTCTACACTGATATCCTTCAAAGATGTAAATTGATTATAAAGCAAAAATACAAAGGGTTTTCAGAACAAAACCAAACAAAAAGTAAATGTAAATAATGAAAAAATGAACTTATAAAAATCAACTAACAATTCAATCAATATGCTTAATAATTAGAACTCTTTGCGTAAGCATTGCTTCCAGTTTCACACTTATTAACGCTGAGTAAATCCAGCATTAAAAGCACCATTATGAATCACAGCTTCTGCTTGTACATCTGCATCAGCATTGTTGGTGTGTTTTAAATCCCCTTAATGCGTATTGTTGTGAATACGCATTATCAGATACATGATTGACAAACAAGCTGTTCTCGTGTAAACATTGCTATGTCCGGTAACTCCAACAATTGTTGTGGCCAAGTTAACATTGTCCACAATTAATTCGATTTTCTTTACAATCACTGTAGTAATGTGCACTGTTAAACAACACCACGATGCCCTTGTTAACTTATCTCACTGTGGTATTCACGGGTTAATCGATGCCGTCATTCTGTACTATGTTCCCCCATTACCAAACATGCTTTACATGAAAGGAAAACCTAGATACAAGTTTGCACTCGCAATGCTATTTTTACTTGATTGAGGAAGGGGGCCCCGAGTGGCCGAGTGGTCTAAAGCGCTGTCCGTTACGGATCACTGCCATCTCACCTCTGTCTGCGTGTGTTCGAGTCTAGGATTCGGCTAATGTAGATATGTGAGAAAGCTTGCCAGTAGCTTCTCGTGGGTCGGTGGTTCTTTCCGGTGATTTTCCGGTTTCTTCCTCCACCATTAATACTGGCCGCCATGAATAGCCTATCGTGTGCTGAAAAATGGCGTTAAGCCCAACAACAAACAAACAAACAAACAAACTTGATTGAGGTCTCTGGCTGGATAATAGTAATATTGAAAAGCTCTCTTGCTTTGGTCCACTAACACAAATGATCTAATAAAAATAATATTTGAACATATGCCTCTTTAAATAGTGCCATTGCAAACACTTTAAGTTGAAGTTTTCACTTATGCATTTGTGATTGTCTTTAAAACCTTTTCAATTTGGTCTTTACCATTCACGTGTAAAGTCAATGACCATTGTGTCATTTGCAATCGCTGAATCTAACACTCGCTGTTGAGCGGTATTGTTAATGATTTTACTAACTGTAGTCGGAATTGATTTAGTCCAGAGTCTTGTAACTGAAACTAGTTTTAATTGTGTTCTTTCAGCTAATCGTTGTATTCGATCTCAAATCGACTGAGCTGCATGAAAGCCATGTTTTATTTAAACTGATCTACAACACTCTTGATACCATCCATAACTCGAATTGTAACTTATTTTGAAATAAGTGCAGCACCCATGATGAGGCTCTGGATGCATTTAGTGCGCTAGTACATAATCCACCTACATCATCACTAGGACCAGTTCTACAATATGTACACAGATTTGCTTGCTGCTCACAATAACTACACAAAAATGTGTTTCACACGACCATGCATGGCAGTCATTGTTATTATTATTCTTATCACATATCAGGTCGAACACACATTTTTTTTTTACGAAACAAATCAAACCGGTGCCAATCCTTAAATATAAGAAAAATATTAATATATGTCAGCCAATTATTACTGCATGGTAGATACACGGGTGATGAGGGAGAAATCGATATTAAATCAGCTGGTTCCATGTTTGGTGAATTCTCAAACAGTATGTAACCCTCGACAGCTATGCCTTTCATTTCAGACATGCTTTCATAACTACCACTGACGACCTTACAGGTTAAACTAACTTTCATTGTTAAGATAAAGCCCTCAATGCTAGGCCCGATATTGTTCAGTCCTTGAAGGTCCTCCAATAGTATCTTTGTTAGAGTCTAGAAAATCAGAACATTCTACTGAAACATTCAATGATTCAAAATCCGCGTAGATAATTTATGGGAGTTTCGTTTTTCGTTGCAATGCGGTAAACTTGATCATACTTTTACCAGGCTTTATCATAATTGTGTGCTGTGGTATTACACAGTTGCCATTGAAGTATTATTGGAGTTTTAAGGTGCGACATAGACCTCGACTTGTGTACATCTTTTGGAGTCCATCCCGATTCTGCCTCTGTATATATCTTCAGCGTTTCCAAAATCTTTCAAACGCCTCTGCCAATTTCATCATTGATGGCGGCGCTTCTGTGTATATGCAATATCTTTGCCTGGAAAATACAATCTGCGGGATTTCGTGACTACATTCGCATTAGAGTAGATATTTCTATTACTAAAGTAGAATGAATGACTAGAGTTTTGATTTTGTTACAAACCATTTGAGGTCACAAGAATCAATACGAGACATTACCCCATGATTGGTTCACGCACATAAATTAGTGTTTCTATTGCGCAAGGTAATGCTTATGTTATGGGGATAGAGGCGAAGGCTGGTGTCCGTGGACCCAAAGGGTAACTAAAAGGCGAAACCGGCATTTTTATATTACTTAATTGATACACAATTACACAGAATATATCGAAATTAAGAATGTTCATCTTAGAATAAATTAATAAATACATTATTCTTTGTTTCCATGCCACCTGTTTGATAAGGGGGATTTAAATTTTCTTCTTTTAATTCGGCGTCGTTAACTAGGGAATGATCTCCCGCGATGTAATTGCCCAGTGTGGACGGATAGATGGAGCGTTACAGATAGCTGAGTAAAGTTTTAAAATAAATAAAACAACGAGTCCCCTTTCAATGATATATAAAATTTTAATGAAATAACATAAAATCAAAGAAACAATCAATTCCCACGCAAATGATTTACTAAATTTCATATATAAAATTAAAGCATAACCAAAATAACATTATATTTTACAGATTTTCAATGCCATAATTTAATTACAGCGTGCAACTCTCATTATGTATTCGTTTTTTGATTTCATCATCTGACACTTGTCTTCACACGATTTGTCTCCCACGTCTAACTACGTGCTTGGTCCCCTGTAGACCCTCACTATGCTGACATTTCGTAGATGTAGATTTCCTCTTTAACTCATTGAATTCTCTCCGCATCCCTCCTTCTCCTTTCTATTGTTCGGAGTACGAAATATAAAGGATGAAATTCGAAGTATGAAACTGTCTCCTTAACTTAAAGTATGTCTCACGTTAGACAAATACCACTAAACATTTATGTATAAATAATAACTATATTTCTCATGCTCAAATTTAGCCGGTTTACACTGTTTAATTCTGACCTGACGTGACGTTACTCAATGCTTCTTACTGGTTCTTTGTTGAGGTATGTTTACCGTTACGTTGATACACATGACCTTAACTCAAGTTCATCCGAACTTACAGCATGGCTAAATTTTAACGTGCCGTCAACAGACTCATTTACATCTGATTAATCAATGTAGTTTAATGATCAAATATGTATGCATAATATCCACTAAATCTAATTGTTCTAAAGTCACTTGCATGAGCAATTAAATTTACCCGTCATAACTCATAGGAGGAAATATCATCCTATACAGAGATTTAATTCATATATCCTAAGAAATATGATATATTGGTAAACTAGGGTTGATTCATGAAATCCCTACGCAAATCTACATATAGAATATGTAATTACATGCGATCCGTCAATTCACTCAATGAATTGATAATTAAAAAAGATCAAAGAATTAATTGGTACAACCAAAATATTGCTGGAATCCTACTAAACGAATAAATGAATACATGCGTGAATCGTAATATATCATATCTGCAAACAATCAAACAAATAAAATAACATATTAAAAATTGAAACTAACAATGCGTACCAAGACAAATATAATTCAATGATTTTCCAAGAGAATATTTCCTAAATTGTTTCTCAAAGTGTACGTCCTTACATATACCTGGCCAATCAGAAATAACTGTTCCTAAACTTTTTCCTACAAATCGAGTGTTTGTCGTCGATTTCACTGGCCTAATCATGCCACGATTAGCTTGCTTTTGAAAAATGGATTATTTGACGCGTGCTCCTTTTGAACTGCGTAGGAACAGAATATAATCACGCGTTCTCCAAGTAGCATAAGAAATAACCGGTTCAGATTCAACTGAGGAGTAACTTAATTCCTTTTATGTTTAGAGATGATATAAATAAATAAACATTGAACTTTTATTATACCTTTCTGCTTCGATTATGTTAACTTGAAAGCAAAATTTATTTAAACTTGGGTTTCAACAAGTTTCAAAATTCGACACATCACAACTTGTACCTGTCAAAACTTTGACTAGTATATCCATCCTCCGATATGTACATCATCTTAAAGTTGCAAACAGAAAAGTTAATTTACATACATTCGCTCCTAGAGCTAACTTCGAAATCTGAACAATGCTTAATGAGGTCTGTTGAAGTAATCATAGCCCTAGTTTTTGCGATACATGAGAAATTTCCCTCAAGATCTTGGTACATTCTAACATTTAGGATATCTGTCGAGCTTGCTTTACATATGTCAGTTTGTTAGATACCAAAACTATGACATGTAATCCTTAGGTTTGATTTCTATATCAGACTCATCTAATTCATAGCAAGCACATACCATGACGTCAGCTGTATCGCATTATACATTTTATTGTTGTGGCCTCCAGTGAAAATGAGGAAAGTATTAGGATATGAAGTCACTATTTTTGATAGATCTCTGTTATACAAAATTCTACACTATACTCTTCAGTGTCAATCAAATCAAATATGAGATCCTAAGTGATGATAAATATGCAAAATAAAGTAGTAGATCTTTATTCAAATCTGAACCTAAATGGTATCATTCCAAATGGAGGCAGACATATTCCTCCAGTGCTTTCATTTCACAAAATATTTCTCCACTAATTTTGACTTCATAAGTTCATAAACACAGTCACATCCTTTGGAATAGCTAACCAGTGTCTCCTTTCTTTATCTTTTTACTAAGAGTAATGTGTTCTTCTCGAATATTTACGTTCTCCTTCAAGTTCAAATAATATCTAATAAGAAACAACAAGCCTTATCGATAAATAACCTTGTCTAAGAGTTTTCTTCGCAAGTTTTTTTTTTCCTTCTGCGCACTGTGTCTAGCTGATGGATTTGGTCCGATACCTAGTACACGGAGAAGAAGCTCGAGGCCTGACAAAATTGTTTTCTACAACTTACCTAACTCACAGAAACTTTCCGTCATGCATTCTAGATTTCCTGTAGTGTGGTTGTATGAAACGGTGTATCTTATATCACCAAACGTCTGCCGAAAATTCCAATTTTCAACCATAGTTTCTGAGTACCCAGCTGTAGAAAAGGACCATACACTTGGCAGGTTGCTCTTCGCGTTAAATCTATGTATCGTGTTGGTGAAAAGATATCTGTAATGGTCAGTGACATTTTGTATTTGTTAGTAGGTGTACCTGCTGATTGCTAAAAGTCTATTTTGATCCAAATGTTTGGAAACTGGTATACTGGTACTGTTCAGAAAGACCGTGAGTTGGTAGGTAAATGTGGACGTCGGATAATATGTATTGGAGGTAGTGTGTAAAATTGCTTGCTAGTTAGTAATAATTCATTTGGTAGTAGGAGCGAGTGATGGTTACTACAATGGCTACTGGCCATAAAAAATAGTGTTATGGTCGATAAGAGTAGTGTTGTTCAATACTCAACATCTTGCAAAAGTTCCATTGTTCAAACGACATTCCAAAAATCCTGATATCCTGTTTACATATAACACTAGCATTCCCTTTGGCCAAAGAGTGATATCGTTATTTCAGTAGACTTTTTCACGCGATATTTATTTATAGAGTTAAATAATATTAAACCAATTGACTTTTTAAAATTCCATTCCCCTTGTTTCTGTAGTCTCAGAAAGTCATATTTTCAAAATTGTGGCATAATGTGAACTTTATGTTGTACATAGAAGCTCATGCTGTACCTATAGTATCCCCCTATAACTATTCATAATGTAATTTCCGATAACATAAATATAGGCTGACTAGATAATTGACGAGAATTATAATGTCTGGGGAAACTTTTTGTATGACTTTTCTTGCCATAGGTGTTATATTATAATCATTTAGTCACTATAATGATAAATATAAATAAACATTCTACCAACTCGTCAATTATCATGCATCATGTAAGGATAACATTTAATATGCTTATATACATTGGTGTTAATATTTAGCATACATTCGAAGCCCATGAGGTAGTTACAATATGAATGATGGGGTATTGCATATATATATATATATATATATATATATATATATATATATATCTGTGTGTGCATATCTTTTAATGTGTCTTCATGTTTCAAATAATAAACTTTCACACTGAGGTGGCTATGGTGCGTGATACTATTTAAAACAGCAATACAACGGATGTAACATATATACATATTTTTTATTCAGTACATAGAAGCATTTAGTATTGTCACCCTGAAATTATATTCTTATTTCCTGGAATAGTTCTGTTTGTCTAAATGTTTAGGCTTCCCCCACGGTTTTGTTACCCCGGAGAGTCATATAAAAGACTTTTTAAATTGTTAACTATAATCTGTTTCAATTAGATCTCAGCAATGAGAAATTAGTGTTAGAAGTGGTAGGTTTGGTGTCAAGATAAATTGACTGTCTGGGACAAAATGAAACATTCTAGGGTTTGCTGCCCCTGTATATAACAATAAACAGCCGCATTGAAGATCTCATACAGTCAAAGCTACGATAGATTTTATCCTTATATATATATATATATATATATATATATATATATATATATATATATATATATATATATATATATATATATATATATATATATATATAAACTAGTCCAGAGATTTATTTCCTGTATATTTGTTAAAAAATAATTACTTTTCATCTGATATTATCCCTCCGCTCTGCTTTCAGGAAAAGTTTTTTTTGTGCAACTGATGCGGTCCTAACCTCATTATATTTTGATTCAATGCACACGTTGTCCTACAGGATATCATTTATCAGAGTCGGACGTTTTGCATTATAATAAACCACACATGACTCAGATCAGTATCTCATCATTCTTTAATTTCTATTGGACAAAAAAGCTAATCTTCAATTAAATTTACGTCAACATATCCATCATGTGCACGACTCATCACCGATCATGCTGTCAGTTTCTAAAATTCTTGTTCCCTGTATCAGCGGTCTGTGTAAATGGCACAATACTCGATTGCTATACCAGTAGTTTCAATATCTGACATGAATGAAAATGACCTAAAATATTAACTCCCTGGATGGTAGGGGTGGTCCTGGGGTTTATATTTTTCTCTAAAACTACATAGTTTAGAATATCCAGAGTGCAGTTTTATCTATCTATCTATCTATCTATCTATCTATCTATCTATCTATCTATCTATCTATCTATCTATCTATCTATCTATCTGTATATATATATATATATATATATATATATATATATCTCTATATATATATATATATATATATATATATATATATATATATATGTGTGAAATAAACTGACGACGAACAGTACGAAACTAGTAACTAACTAGTCTAAGCGCTTTCGACTCTTAATGAGTCTTTTTCAAAGGCAAATACAAAACATATATACAACAAACAAATAAACACAAACATGTTGTGTTTGTAAACCTCTACATGGCTGTCTCCACATGTGTTAAAACTATAAATACAACCAGCTTGTATAGACTAGTTGCGGAAACTGAAAACGGTGTATAATTCCCTAAAAGTCTACAAGCCAAAGCGACATCTATTTTTACTTTTTGTACATTTATGTAACGCAGATTATATCCCGGATATTTGATGCTATACCGGTTATTCTTATAGTAAAAATTGAAGGATACTAAGAAGATTTAGAAAATGTTAAATTCTATTAGTGCATAATTTTCATTTTCAAGTCTTCTTGGTTTCGACCGCTTGGTTTCAAAGTTCTAAGGCGGTGTATCCAGTATGATTCCTTTTCCTTCCTGGCTTCGGAACTCCAGCTGTGGTTGTTAGCAATAGCGATAAGTATTATGTCACTGAAAGTGTGGCCAGGGGAGGAAAAGTTTTCTGCCACCAGGCTTCTGTACAGCTTTTTTGTCATCCAATCAGATCTATGAATGTTTATCCTTTTGTGTAGCTATTTAGTTTCTCCGACGTACTAAAGGCCACAGATCTTACATGTGATGAGATAAATCACATTCTCTGTTTTGCATGTTTTGTTTGGACCATGTATGTTTAGTTTTTCTTTAGTCACTGTGCTAGTGAATGTCTTGGTCTCTATCATATGTTGACAGGTTTTGCATCTTTTATCGCCACAGGGTCCAGATTGACTAGGTTGATTTTGACTAGCGATTGGCGTTAGTTTTGCCCTGACTAGGATGTCCTTTAGGTTTTTTGGTCTCCGGTAAGCTACTACTGGTTTGTTCGGAAGTATGAAACTCACAGCCCTACTTAGTAAAAACGTAAACCATCAATATCTAGTCAAATCAGCAACCATTGAAGAACTAAAACGTCAGCTCAATTCCGTCTCAACAGAATAACAATTGAAAACGTTTTACTCCAAATTAAATAAAGATCAACAAAGACTGTCTTCGAAACTATACAAAGTCAGAGATAGAAAACTTAGAAGTCATGATCTACAACCAAAAGACTGTTGTGAGGAAACTTCAATTGTCGAAATTTGTTCTAAAAACAACCGTAAGAAGAAAAATCGTTGCAAAAGGAAGAATCGCAAGCACTCTGTAACAAACACTAATGCAACTGTTACTAACACAGTAGTCAACATCTCCAATTTAGAACTTACTGATTGAGAAATAAAACTTTTATCGAAAGTTTTGAGTTTATGTCCCGGTCCAAAAACATACGACAGAGGGAAGCTTAAGAATGACACCGAAGAGTTTATCCACCGACTAAGACTCAAAGCCCATTTTGCCTTGCAACCAACAAACAAATCAAAGGAAAATATAAGTTGCGACCAACCCACATTTAGAAAAAAAAGTAACTGGACCCCACAAAAAAGTTCAATTCCGAATCTGGAAGGTTGAAAACGATACTTCCAGACATATCAACCATACTAACAAATATTCTAATTTGACAAAAGAAGAAACAGATGCCCTGCATTCACTGAAAAGAAGAACAGACATTATAATTAAGCCTGCAGATAAGGGTTCCGCTGTTGTTATGAATAGGGAAGACTACATTAGTGAAGCAAGTAGACAACTAAGTGACGCTAGGTTCTTCCAAAAACTGGACCATGATCCAACGCTGGAATATGCAAAAATCATCACTAATGTTATTGACGAGACGTACCAAAGCGGACACATAGATCTGCAAACGAAACACTACTTAAGCCCAGAAAACCCAAGAGCAGGTAGATTTTATCTTCTACCCAAAATCCACAAACAAGAAAACCCTGGCAGACCTATAATCTCAGGTAACGGGCACACCACAGAAAGGATATCAGAATATTTAGATCGTTTTATGAGACCACATGTCCACAAATTACCATCATATCTTCAAGACACGACAGATTATCTCATAGAAAGCAAAGCTAGTGAACCATTACTGCCAGATACATTACCTGCTTCCTTAGACGTCACATCTTTGTACACCAACATACCGCACAACGAAGGGTTACAGGCATGTAGCGAAGCATGGGAAACAAGAACTGTAAACAATCCACCCACACACTTCTTAGTCCAACTCCTGGAGCTTGTCCTAAAACTCAATAACTTTGAATTTAATGAAGTAAACTACCTACAAATCAATGGAACTGCAATGGGTACTAAAATGGCCCCTTCGTATGCTAACATTTTCATGGGAAAACTTGAGGGTCAGCTCTTAGCATCGGTTGAGCGTACACCATACCAGTGGGTACGCTTTATCGATGATATAGAAATGAAGTGGCAGTATGGAAGAGAAAGTCTGGATGACTTCATATCAAAGGCAAACAACTTCCATCCTTCAATAAAATTCACGGCAGAAATTTCCAACTCAAACCATGTTTTCCTGGACACACAAACCAGACTGGTGGAAAAGAAATTACACACAGACATCTACTCGAAACCAACCGACAAACACCAGTATCTCCTCCCAACCTGCTGTCATCCAAAACACTGCATTAGGAACATTCCATATACCCAGGCACTGAGGATACGCAGAATTTGCTCCGACGATGAAAGATTCCTAGAAAGGTCTGAAGAGCTGGCAAAACATTTAATTTACCGAGGCTACGACAAAGACCTGATTGCGGAGGCAATCCAAAGGGCCAAACAAACAAACCGTGATGACCTACTCAGATATGGACAGAAAGAAAAGGTTGATAGGATACCATTTATTCTGACCTATCACCCAGACAATCCCAAAGTAGGTAAAATCATCGCAAATCACTGGCTAACATTGCAATCGTCAGACATACTAAAACTAATACTTCCGAACAAACCTGTAGTAGCTTACCGGAGACCAAAAAAACCTAAAGGACATCCTAGTCAGGACAAAGCTAACGCCAATCGCTAGTCAAAACCAACCTAGTCAATCTGGACCCTGTGGCGATAAAAGATGCAAAACCTGTCAACATATGATAGAGACCAAGACATTCACTAGCACAGTGACTAAAGAAAAACTAAACATACATGGTCCAAACAAAACGTGCAAAACAGAGAATGTGATTTATCTCATCACATGTAAGATCTGTGGCCTTCAGTACGTCGGAGAACCTGAAAAGCTACGCAAAAGGATAAACCTTCATAGATCTGATTGGATGACAAAAAAGCTGTACAGAAGCCCGGTGGCAGAAAACTTTTCCTCCCCTGGCCACACTTTCAGTGATATAATACTTATCACTATTGCTAACAACCACAGCTGGAGTTCCGAAACCAGGAAGGACAAGGAATCATACTGGATACACCGCCTTAGAACATTGAAACCAAGCGGTCTAAACCAAGAAGACTAGAAAATGAAAACTATGCACTAGTAGAATTTAACATTTTCTAAATCTTCCTATTATCCTTCAATTTTTACTATAAGAATAACCGGTATATAATCAAATATCCGGGATATAATCTGCGTTACATAAATGTACAAAAAGTAAAAATAGATATCGTTTTGGCTGGTAGACTTTTAGGGAATTATACACTGTTTTCAGTTTCCGCAACTAGTCTATACAAGCTGGTTGTATTTATAGATTTAACACATGTGGAGTCAGCCATGTAGAGGTTTACAAACACAACATGTTTGTGTTTATTTGTTTGTTGTATATATGTTTTGTATTTGCCTTTGAAAAAGACTCATTAAGAGTCGAAAGCGCTTAGGCTAGTTAGTTACTAGTTTCGTACTGTTCGTCGTCAGTTTATTGCATCTATTTTAATCAAACCCTGACACACGTGATCCCTTGGTGGATCCAGTACGCTTGAAAGGGTTGTTATTCGCCATATGATTTGTATTCTTTATATATATATATATATATATATATATATATATATATATATATATATATATATATATATATATAAATATATATATATATATATATGTACACACGGAGAGGCAGACATAAGGATGGAGACAGAAAAACACAGAGTTGCTTTTCTGCAATGAGATTTACATACGTCCGACAAACATTTGGCTTTGCTGCCCCCATCCACGAGAAATATTCCTGCGATCACTTCTGATACTATTTCGCTTTCTTTCCACTACCTTCGGAATATGTTATTCACTGTAGAATAAATGGATTGTCTCCATTATACAATGGTTCATAGAACCATTTTAAAGGGGTTTATTACTTAGATACGGTTCCTTTTAAGGCAGGATAGACTGAATAAGCAAAGGAGTGATGAAAGGAATTAAATTGTAATAAGAAAGTGTGAAAGCAGCACAAAATGGGTTTCATGCTTTATATGTTGGACCTAAAATTATATTATAACTAATCATTTAAACAACGATATCAAACTAGAAGTGTGATCATGCAGTATTTCAATAAGTGAATATCAGAATTTAATATGGAAGGATTATGTTTCTTTGCTTCGTTATTCAACTAGTGAACCAATCTTGGGTTTGCGAGTAGTGGAATTTCGTACTTTACAGTCGTATGTGGCAATTACTGCACAAAGTACGTATCTGACGTAAGATACAAAAAAATGGACAAAGATCTCTCTGAAAAAGTAAGATAGTCTCGTGCTTTGTTTGTATATTTTCAGATAGACGCCAAAATATTGATTAGTTCCAAAAAGACCAGAAAAAAGTAAAAGAAAAATATTGACAGATGTCCGAACTGAATAAAGTACTGCTGAGATGCACCTTTAGCCAACACAATATTTCTTCATATGTTGTATAAAGGATTACAAATATTGTTTAATTTCATCTTCACATATTTCTAGGATCAATACTGATAAAAGTAATTTATTTTATTTCAAACATTAACCAAATAACACACTAAAAGTACCAACATCACTGTCAACATAATTCCAGGCGCGACATATTACTGGTGGCAATGATGATGATGATTACGATGACGATGATAAAAAAATCAAAACGAAGATGAATAGTGTTATTTATGTTTAGTTTGTATTGTTTATTTTAATTTTTATCCATGATAACATGTTATGTATTTTTGTAATTTTTGAATTAAAATAAGCCAAGCTTAAGTTCAATGTCTACCAGGCTAGTGACCTAGATTGCAAACAACATATAAATTTAACATTTCGTTTTGAATATATATGAAATTCTACAACTATTTTCAATGGAGGTAAACCTGTTTATCTTATTCTGAGTCCACAGCATGATTATTCGGAAACGTGGTGTATCTGAGATTTGCCATGTTCGTTATTATAATTTTAGCAAACAGACGTTATTTTGTTGACAACTTATGATGCTGTAGACATAACTTTTTGATGCTTTCTAGAAGTTATATTATGTGTTAACGTTTAAAATATTTGTTTTACGTAAAAACTAACTATTCTTTTTATACTATCTTAAAGCACAATTAGTGTTATTGATGTGTTACCTTTTCTATTGGGGTGGAATTATTTATTCAAATTAGTATTCACTGGCAATGCAAGGTGCTCATCAATAATATACTTTCACTGACATGAAATAAAAATTAACGTGAATTTAGATAAGTACATTTTCAACACAACGTGATGCATCAAAAGACTGTTAGTATATCATGAGGCTCAATACCATTGTCACATTACCATGTTTTTTTATTTCAGGCACATCAACATATTTAATGCTGGAAATTAATTCGAATAATACTGGAATTCACTAAGACCTTTATATATTTGGACTTATAATAAAACATTTAAGATTGTGTGCGATTTAATTTACGTTACAGTAAGATCTTTTTAAAATTTCACTTTTTATTCGAGGCATTCATTTATTACTAGGCAATAACCTAGCTGGAGATAAGGTGGTAGCTAATAAGCATGTAACTCACAAGTCATGCTTGGATCAGAAATTTCATCCTATTATAATATCCATGATTTATGCCTTATTTGTACTGGTACTAGATCTATGAAAAACAAAGCTCACAAGAATCATGTTGATCAGAATATTATTAATTTAGTCGACATTCGTATATGTTAGGCTTTTGATGAGGTCAATTGTTGTTTTAGTATATATCCATCAAGAGGTATTGATCACAGTGATACACTTTTACCTATTATGTTTCTTTATTTTTATCAGGATGACAAATGCTATTTACTCATTGTGGAACAAAACAAAAGTATCCCGAAACCTGTTTGTTTCAGAGTGCTACGTGAGAAAATGAAATCCCACAAGTCTGTGCTGGTTTAGTTTTGTTTTTTTTTTGTTTTAAAAATGAGATCCTTATGAGGAAAGAGAAGGAACCAGAAGATAGTTCTTGAGCTTCCAAAGCGTTGCTTCTATTTGGTATATAAGAACATTGTCTGTTTATCCCATGAAACGCATGTGGCTGGTCATTTAGGGGTTAGCTGGACTTATTGCCAAATCTTTAATCATTTTATTGACTGAACATTACCATGGATGTTTGGAATATTGTCGATCCTGTCACACTTGTCAAATGGTAGGAAACAAAATCAACAAGAACTAAGACTAATATGCAAGCTATCCCTATCCCTGCATTTGAGAAACCATTTAGCAGAATAATCGTCGACTGTCGGTCCATTACATATGACCAGTGAAAAATGAAATTAAAGAATGACAAAAATACAAAGGAAATTAGTTTTCAGCCAGGTATTATAGTTCTGAATGACTTGCCTCAAAATCCTCTTTAAACTGAGTATTATAGTTTTTATAAAGTTAGCAGGTAATTGAGTGACTCAAACTCCATTATAAATATTCATGGGATGTTCATATTGTAAAGGAGTATGTCGATAGAGCTAACAGTGTTAATTATACAGTCTATTTAGTTGCACATGTCCAACACTGTGATGATTTAGGTGATGGAATGCAATTGGACTGTGGTAACGTTGGTTGTGCAACCAATCTTTGAAATTGAGAAATATTGAAAACTCTGGACAAGAAACTTCAAAAGCCACAAGAGACGTGTGTACTCAAACAGGTTATATTTGAATATAAACACTTCTTTACAGATGTTGCAACAAGAACAAATACAATATACCATGACGTTAAGCAAGAATGCTTAAGAAAAAAAAATCAATATTAGCTGGAGAATAATTTTATGAAACCAAGTAAAAGAGATTAGAGTTCATCGTGTATTCTTGTGCCAAAACGATATAATACTTACCGCATATGCAACGATTATAGAAAGACACTATTTCCAAAACAGATTTGTTCCGTTGTCAAGAAGCAATGACTGCATTGACAAAATTGGATATACAGAATATGTCACCAAGTTTGATCTTTTGAAAAACAATATGGAAAATTTTACAGACTGAAAGGACAGAGGTAATGTTGGAATTCTTAGCTCCACATGGCCGTCATCAGTACAGGGTGGTTACGTTTAATAAACTTGATTACATCCGGATCTACATAACTGTGATGCTTACATCCATTATTCCCTCGTCTATAACAACACCTAAAAAGATCACTTGCAGCCCAATCGGTACTTCTTTGATCAACTGATCCAATGGTGAGTCTGCCGAGCTCGTGTTGCATTTACTGGACAGACACATGGTTTAATATGAGCAAGAGAAACCAACAGAAGTTATGGATTGTAGTATATCCGAATTCCCTGTGCATATCCGTTAAAAGCAGCTAGTTCGATTTTGGGGTGGACTGGATGTTATAAACAATTTCGCTTTATTTATTTATTTTATTGCTTAACCTTTGACCAATTTGGTCAAGCATATAAACCAAATTTCAACGGTTTGAAAAATGTCAAGAGGCATTTGAAAAGTTACAAACCTTACTTAAGAGTACAGCTGTTCATTCAGCTCCTCATTTCTATCAGTCATTAAAAATAAATAATGCAAGTGATGCTTGCGTTGTTGGACGACAATGTTGTAGATTATCCCATGGGCTATTTTGTCTGAAAAAAAGAATAAATAAGCACCAGGGAAATTATTCCACTATCCATAAGATTCTTTCGGCCTGGTATTATCTTTGTTACATTTTGAATTGTATAAGTTCGTTCAACTCGTTCTGCACACCGCTCCGGTGGCCTAGTGGTTAGTGTCCGCCTCGGATGCGGGAAGTCGTAGGTTCTATTCCCGGTCAAGTCATACCAAAAACTTACAGAAATGGTACTAACAGCTTCCACGCTTGGCGCTCAACATTAAGAGATTAGTGTTAGGACTGGTCGGCCTGGTGTCAGGATAATGTGACTTGGTGGGACATCATGCAACATGTTTGCGACATGTTTCCCCAGTTCTAGACATCACTATAAACTGCCACACTACAGACATCGTAGCGATATGACTGAAAAATTGTTAAAGCTACGTTAAAAATCATTATCACATCACATAATCACATTATCTCCTTCTGCGATTATTGTATTCAGTTATTGTTTTCTCCGATTAGATGAATACCAAAATTCAGAGAGTTTTGAAAGAATTAAATATTTACATCTTTTACATCAAAGGAAAGTTTAATCTAAGTATGTATGTATGTATGTATGTATGTATGTATGTATGTATGTATGTATGTATGTATGTATGTATGTATGTATGTATGTATGTATGTATGTATGTATGTATGTATGTATGTATGTATGTATGTATGTATGTATGTATGTATGTATGTATGTATGTATGTATGTATGTATGTAAGAATGTGTGTGTGTGCGTGCGTGCGTGCGTGCGTGTGCATGCATGCATACATGCATGCATGCATGCATGCATGCATGCATGCATGCATGTATGTATGTATGTATGTATGTATGTATGTATGTATGTATGTATGTATGTATGTATGTATGTATGTATGTATGTATGTATGTATGTATGTATGTATGTATGGATGTACGGATGGATGGATAGATGGACGTATATTTTTATGTTTTTTGTTAATGTGAAAAAAGTATGTGTTTATACATGTGTGTGAGAGAGCATGTGTGTGTGACGTGGGATCTAAAGGTAACAAAAGTTAGATGTATGATTAATTTGCAAATGATAAGTCGCCAGAATTTGTAACATTATATATATATATATATATATATATATATATATATATATATATATATATATATATATATATATATATATATATATATATAATGAACGGAATACATTCATGATGTGTCAAGTATAGCGTTTTGAAATCGAAACGAGCTGAGATAGTTTTCAAATATTGATAAATATAATTCGCATTATATCATGCATAAAAAATAATCACTGAATATTGTTTGCGAATTGGGATAAAATGGATGTCTATATATTTTACTTTTCAGTAAAGTTAAATTCGAACATAGGTAATTCGTAAATCCGAACTAAGTTAAAACCACTAATTAAAGACTTGTACACGGCCGATAAAGTTGAAATATATGGTTGTTGCAAATTTTATGCTTATTCATCTGATTTTTTGGAGAGTACGTATTTTTGAGCATGCGGTTAAACATAACGTTTGATGTATGGTTGTCAGATGTGATTAATTGATTTACGAATAAATGATTATTTAAAATGTAATTTACATGTAAATTAATTCATAAGTCTTAGTATATAATGGAGTAGACAACGAAGTCCAGTGGTACATTTATTCATACCGCTCCAAAGTACGAAGAAGAAGGTAAGTTGCGATGATTGGGATCTAATTCTAGTTTAGTTTACAAAATTATGACTTCAGTTTGATGAATTATCCAAGATAATGTTAATCAAAAATTACTCTGTTTCAGAGTTGATGAACATCTCATCTACTTTTATCGAAAGAGCCGTTTTCTACCTTTGTTTAATTTTTATACCATTTTAGTGTGTCATTTTACAAACATTTGTTCATTTTACAATATTGAAATTTTAAATTTCCGAATTGTTTTCTATATGAATTTGGCAGGTATTCTATTCTGACTTTCATTTATTTATGAATAGTATCGACCAAGTGTTAAATTCAAATTGTTCCCACTAACGCCTTAATGGTCAATTACTTTGTTTTTTTTTTGTAAATATCTTTTATTATCACAACTGTTCTAATTAATTGATTTCTGTTGTATATCATAATTGGTTGTCTTCTAACAGTTTCCTGAAAATCTTATGCTTGTATGTTATCTTATAAAAAGTTGATTTTAAAGTTTATCTTTTCTTTGTTTAGTTACCCCAAATTTTATGAAGTTATCAAATTTATTGAAATTTTTGAATATCTTAAAGGTTTCTGATATATTTAGTTTAAGATGTTCGTTACTCATATATTGAAGGAGCGAACGAATGAATAAATACATGTAAAATGAAGAAAGGAAAATAAAACCATACATTATATAGAAAGGTTTCAGTTTCGTACAATATTGATTCATTAAAAAGAATAATGCTTTTCTGACCTTTTCCATGGGGAAGAGAATTAGTTTTTTTGGCAGAGACTTTAGTAGGCCAGAGAATTCATTGCCGAACCACAAAAAACACAAACCTACATGTACCAATTGGCAAAAAAATCCAGCTATTTAATTCATTGACGTATATAAATTGCTACCAATCGTCAACCTAAATTTGACAATACAGTGATTAAAATATTGGCGGAGTCATCTCGAATAAACTGTGGCATAGAGAGCTTTATGTGTGCCATGTGTAGCATTTAGTTAGAATATATATTTGTAAAGAAGTGTATGACTCGCAAAGATATTTATTTACCAAGGCCTTTTTCATGACCTACCCATTATCGGTCTGATTACAATTTTTCACTCTTCTTAGCTAAATTGGGAATACCTCAAACAACCAATGCCTGACAAAGTCATAATGCTGAATCTCAGGCGGGCAAGAGCCAATCATTATCATCGCGATCATAACACAAAACCTGTTTCAAAATACGAATGAGGCAATGGCCATTTAGTTGAAATACAGAACATCACTTATTTTTCGTTTACCTTTGCTTAGATTAAAAACATTGGGTTTTATTTATATTTACTGTTTTCTCATTATCAAAAACCTGCGTGAAAACAATGCTTTTTTGAATACAGCGTCGGTTATAAGCATTCTAAACACAGATTATAAAGTTTGCATGCGGAACACCTATTGGTTGTGAGGCACAGTTTATGTCAAAAGAATCACTATGTGGGGACTGTGCGGATGATCACTACAAAGTTTAAATCTTTTTCGAGGTCAAAAATATATATTTAATGCATTACAATTAATTATGAGAGTTAGTGACCAATTTCATTGCAAGAAAATAAACCAAATAGATTTACCATCTTTCCTATAGTTTTGCAATTGCAAACCGAATGTACACGGATTTCATTGTATAATTTATTGATATTGTAAACGCATGTACCACCGAGAGTTGTGATTCCGATGAGATGAAAAGGTTTATTTTATTATTTAGTTGTTCATTTTTCTTTGACATAGATACATTCTTGACAGAAATACACTATAAAGCCTTATTAAAAACATCCATTCTTTACATAGTATGGGTTAACATTGCCACTTATTTAAATCCCTATAGATCTTCCTTATAGTGTACGCAGTTTTATCAAATAATGTTAGTTCTTGGTTATATTCGACTGTTTTCAGGCTAAACATTGAGATTCATTTCAGATCCCAAGATGAAGGCATTTGTCATCTTATGCTGCATCGCTTTTGCCAAGGCCCATTGGGGATACAGTTCTGGTTCTGGTGGTTTTCCATACGGCGTTGGTCCCTTGGGTAGTCTTGGCGCTGGGTTCGGGGAATTTAATCCGGGTGGTGCAACTGTGGTTGCAGGACCTACATCTATTGGCTTCGGTCGAGGACGTTCCGTCAGTACTCCAAGGGGTACAATATCCACTGCTGTAGGTAAAGGCGTCGGAACAGCCCCTCACAATGCTGGTCAGATAGTCAGGGTTGGTCCAATCACCTCGGTTACAAGCCCCCTTGGATCTGACCACCCTACTCCTGCCTTTTTTAATGGACAGGGTCCCTTCATTCTAGATCGAAAAGGATACGGACTCGGCCCATATTGGGGTGGATCTGGGTTTGGCGGTGGCTACGGACTACGTGGTGGTTATGGAGGATATAGCTCTGGTCTTGGAGGATATGGGCCATGGAGTGGGTATGGCTTTGGCTTTGGAGGATATGGCCCTTGGGGTGGGCAAGGAATTGGAGCTAGTCCAGATGTAGTAGGCTCAGGGACATCTGCAGCTATTAGCGCTAGAGGAAATGCAGAAGCTAATGCCGTCGGTTCACGTGTTAGTGGACTGCCCATTGGCGTCAGCAGTTCTGGAACAGGCAGACCGATATGGACACCTCAAGGCCCAATTGGAGTCGCCGACTCTGGCTCAAGCTCTGTCACAACCGGATTTGGCAATTTCCCATATGGTGGATATAGCGGTGGATATAGCGGTGGAATCGGTTTCGCCGGTGGATTAGGTTTAGGTGGAGGTGGTTTCTTCGGGGGTGGTATTGGAGGCTATTATCCTTCTGGTAAGTATGAACAGATTCTTCTAGAAATATCCACCTAAATATTTATTTACTGTAAACATTTATTTACTCTATTTATTCTAAACATTTATTTCAGTAATTGACATGTTGTTCATTCCATTTAATGCACACAGATGACAGGCCCATATATCGATATTGACGAAAATATTGTGGAAATATTGTTTGTTTTTCAGTCATGCAGTTACTTTTAGAATATGCAAATAAATGCCTTTTTGTCATTGGCAGTAGGAAACACACACACACACACACGCACACATACACACACACGCACACGCACACGCACACACACACACATACACACACATATATATATATATATATATATATATATATATATATATATATATATATATATATATATATATATATATATATATATATATATATATATATATATATGATAGATCAATGCTTAGTGATGTATGACACAGTTCATATTTACAACACGGAACTCACATTTACACCATGAAACTCATGTTTCAGCATATATTTGCTTTTACTTTCAGTCAAGAAATACTAAAAGAACTTCCTGGAATCTCTGATGATACATACCATAGACAACTTTTTTATTTAGTACCTGGACAATGACTTTCATCTATAATGTAAAGCTGTTCAACCCTGAATGGTGCCAATCATACAGACCGGTTAAATCTACTGCATATTGCTCTGGTGTGTTGTACATTCCGTTGGGATATTCTGCATAATGGGTTATGAAAAAGGTTAATAAAGTATATATCCTGCAATGAAACCATTCATTATTTGGTCATTGAAGTCATTGTAAGTTAGATTCAGTTATTTTCTTTCCTTATTCAGTGAAAAATACTCTCTCCCCCTCTAAAAAGATAAAAAGAAAATAGACCTATTTTTGATTAATCATGGAACATAAATAAAACAAAATAGTCTTTACGTTTCTTGATTTGCAGGACATATAGTACAAGTCATATGGATCATGCATGAGCATTTGCTAAATTTAAATTAAATATAAATTGTTCTTTAAAATAAAACACTCATTTTCTATAACCAAAGTCTCTCTTTAATCCTGTTCATTGAATACTCTGCACCTTAACTCTCACCATTAAACTGCCAAATAAAAATTGACAATGGTGACCATGTTATTAACTTGGTTCAAAATAAGAGCGCATAGAGTGGAAGCGTGGCAATTGAATGCAGTACAATTTTGTTATCAATATGAGTAGTTTTCATCGTGACATCACAGTGCATGACATTCAATCCGGTTTGTACTGGATCAAACCTTATTAGGTTCATTTCATCAGAAATGTCTATGTACTTTAACATTGATTTTGCTGTATGCACCTCTCGAGGCGATTAAATAATATCCTTCCAAAGGAATATGGATTTTATACGAAGTGAACACTTGTCACATAAAGGTATGTAGAATTACTTCTAAAACAAATGACACTCATTACCAAAATAGTCGGTGTGGAATGCCTACATGACTTGTAATATAGGCTGGGTATACAAATATCGGAGTTGCAATCATTCTCTCTCGATTAGTTTGCGCCTAGTTTCGATTCTCTGATTGTCTCACCTTGAACTCGATTAGGTTCAACGTATCAACCGAGCGTTACCAACCTTGGCCTTATTTAAATACAACAATGGATGGTCGTCAGTCTCAAGAATAAAATCTTTCCCAAAAGAAATGCATGGAGTTTCCCAAATCCCCCAAACTAAAACAATACACTCTTGGATTACGAGTATTTTTGCTCCCCTGGAAGCTATATCGTGCTCATATAAGCAACGAGCATCTTTATCATATTATGTGTTTCCCGCAAAACCGCTTCCAGCCCAATATCAAAGACACCAGTTCTTAGAATACAAGTTTTGCTAACATCGGGTAGCTTTAATATCTGATCCGCCTTTCCTTTATCGGACTACAAGCTCCTTCTTTTGATGGTACCTATAACATTTGGTTGCTCCTTGTTTATCAGATTGGACAATGGACTGAAGTGGCAGCAAACTCTTCTACAAAACATGCCAAATCAAGAAACGAACGAGTCTTGCTGATTGGTGTAAAGAGTTTCCGTTTGCTTCTGCTTGTTTGCTGTGAGGTTATAACTGCCCCGATTCAATGACGATATAACCCAAACACTCTAAATCTGCCAGCCGATTCTGCATTTCGTGGGTCTCATTGGGAAAATCTCTTTGCGGATTCTAACGAAAATTTCCTTTTAAATGGACACGTGTTCACTCATGCTGTCCGTGAACGCAAAAATGTCGTCTTCGTAACTTCCGACGCTTACTAAACTTTTTTGTAGTAACTTGTCCATCAAGCGAAAACATGAGGCAATAGCACCTAGCAATCCGAATGACATTACCTTAAATTAGTATATCCTCCTTCTGGGTTGCAAATGCCGTCATTGTACGGGACTCCTCAATGACGGACGTGTCAATATCCCTTTGACAAATCGAATTTTGAGGTCTACCGGGGACCCGACAATTTCGCAAAAAGTTCCTCAATCTCTTACATACGTTCGGTATCAAACACGGGCTTTATTTCATTAAGGAAGTCAATACAAAAGCGGTCTGTACTATATTGTTTCCTGCTTAGGACCACGGGAGACAAATATAAGGAATTAGAGGGTTTGATCACACCTATATCTATTATGTTAATGACCTCTTTATCCTCTTGTACACTAAAGGCTTTTGGATAACCTTTAATTCCAATCCGCCCAGACATATTCAGGATGATTTTTGTTCGACCGATGTTGTACAAACTGGAGCTGAATACATCTGAGTATTTTTCCATAATCGAACTGGTCTGCTGATATATATATCTTAGAACAACTCCTCAATAAAGTATACTTTGTCTACACCTCCTCACTCGACACTCAGTTGCTTCACTAGGAAAGTATCTATATAATGATGTAAATATACGTAAACCTAAACAAATACCCCGTTTTTTACTTCATCTGCATGTCTCACTCATATTAGCATGAAATACGATAACTTTGCAACACATATCAGTCTTAAAGTCCATGTCACCCTTACCCTCCTTAACTTCGAGGGGACCTTTCCATTGAACTAACATTTTGCCATGAATATAGATCTACATACATATATAGATGCAAGCAAAGACGCACACACACATACATACATACATACATACATACATACATACATACATACATACATACATACATACATACATACATACATACATACATACATACATACATACATACATACATACATACATACATACATACATACATACATACATACATACATACATACATACATACATACATACATACATACATACATACATACATACATACATACATACATACATACATACATACATACATACATACATACATACATACATACATACATACAACCATTCATACATACAACCATTCATACATACATACATACATACATACATGCATACATACATACATACATACATACATACATACATACATACATACATACATACATACATACATACATACATACATACATACATACATACATACATGCATACATACATACAAACAACCGTACATACAGCCATACATACACACATACATACAACCATACATACATACATACAACCATACAGAAACAGATGAATGCGTGAACAGAAGAAAATATATATCCACAAATACTAATTTTCTGTTCATTTCTGAAAGGAGCTTTAAGAAGCATGTGATATATTTAAGTGAGGATTATGTTAAATATGCATGAAAATAAAATGTAAAATGAAAAGGCACCCTAAAACGTCAGGAAGAAGCTTTGCTTCTTAGATATATGTACCTATATTGCACTTGACCCCCACAGAGAGAATAATTAATTGAGCAAAGTCAAACGCATTAATGACATTTTAACATAATCCATCAAAAGGAATGTTGATTTATTAAGATGAACTGTTATAATAAGACGAATGCAATTGCGTACATATAGTTACCGTGTAACAGTTTTTTTGGAGTTCAAGTTAATGACACCTGAATCAGTACTCCTATTTTCTTGGCATATAGGAAAACATTTGCATATCTTAACCACCTTCTATTAAAAATACTTTTTAATTATCTGCTACAAAATCAAGCCGTAAATCTGATGAATTGGGATAAATGCAAACTGCTCAAACAGAATGTATATCTAAACATGTCATCTACCTACTAATGGGCAGATAACAATGAAGAATTATCATAGGTATATTCAACAGTTGGAGTCAAACAGACTCGAGCCTAATACGTGGGCGTGTAGCCATGCTATAGCAGATCATTGGCCTCACACTAACGTGGAAGATGAGTAACTATGATGATTAAAAACTGGGATTAAATTAGGAAAATACTCGTACCAAGTAAATAATAAATGGTCAATTGTAAACGATGTAATAAAGCTACTCTTACTGGAAAAACTTCATGTCAGCAACACAAGATGACTTTAGTCATTTCACATGTATGAACGAATTAAAGGCAAATAAACAAAAGATAATATTTAACGTTTTCAAACCGTGTTTCCAATATTATGTTGAGCTTTATATTATGAAGGCGAACAAATATTGTGTTTTCATTAATTTATATTTCAAAATGTCGGATAATATTATAAAAATATACTTTAATGTTTAAAGTATGATCCACGATCATTGCATTTTATCTTTGTTTGAAAAGTGTATTTATCAATTTATTTATCAGAGACGAGATTATGTCTGAAACACTTCACAGATTGGAATGTATCGACTATTTATGTGGTCGCGCAGAAGAACAAGAACCCAATGTGATACTCCTTTGAAGGTAGAAAACGAGGCACCATGTACGTGTTTTTGATACATCATTAACTGTTCGTGTATTTAAAGCAAACTAGTGGAAACCAACAAATCCCACCACAAAGTTTGAGTAAAACATTTTTATAAATATAATGTTAAGTATACCTATATTTATTAAACCCTTAACTCCTGGTACATGATTTTATAAGTTTCATTTATGGGTTTCAATAGTACAGAATATATTTAGTTAAATTTGACTAGACCTGATTATCTTACAAGTTTTTTAATGCATATGATATAATATTATATGTTTACCTATGTGTTGACAATTATCAAAATTAATCTTAATAATAAGATATAAATAGATATTATGGCTTAATCTCTCAGTGGCTGATGGGGTTTTAACGTTTCTAGAATATGCCTGTAACTTCCTGTTGGTTGGGCTAAGTCACGCGAAAAGGCGAATTCGATGCAAAATAAGTAGTATATTCTGTTACGCAGGGTCTATTGCGAAATACACAATAGACAGTCTATTTAAAGAGGGAATTGAGCAATCAGTTTAATTCCGATTTTGGACTCATTCACATTTCGTGTGTTGCTGTTGTACGTCTACACACGTGTTTATCTTGTATTTATATACTATTCAAGTTGATTTAGAAGGTGCTCATTATTTAGGCTATAATATTATTCTTATAGCTTATGTTAACGACATTTGGACAAGTTATCTTGACAACATCACGAAGTATCAGTACATTTCAGATTTGAAATGTATAGGGATCTTTTCATTCATTTAGGACATTCATAGATGTTTATAAGGATTTCTTTGGATTCTACTTACGATACTGTAAGTTCCTCACACATTTTCATTTGTAACTTTGATAATTAAATCATTTGTTAAGTTGTGTAAATCGTCTTTAGTGCGTCAACATATGCTAATGCTATAATGATCGGCTTATGTAATGAGCACATAGTATAGCCTGCACTGTATATATCTACTCTAATTTTTTGTAAATTAGTGGTCATTGATTACTGCATGATTGTTGTGACGAGAATGGATAATCAGGATCCTCAAGATACTCAGAATTGCCAGGACTCAGACAGTGATGTACAGTGCGCTTCCCAATTGGAACAATGTATTCATGTAGAAATAATAGAAAACTATGGCAAACTAGACAAAAAATCATTCGAGAGAGAGAGAGAGAGAGAGAGAGAGAGAGAGAGAGAGAGAGAGAGAGAGAGAGAGAGAGTTATCCAGTAGTCTCGACGTAACGTCACTTCGTCATATTCGTCATTCTCTGCATGATATTGGTAGGCTCAGCTATATAAATTATCCCTCCGGTCGACTGGTAGAGAGGACATCGCGTTCTGATAGTGCTCCAGTGAAAGAAAAATTAGCAGATGACATATATGCAATATACCATCCTTTTTAGAGGGTGAAGGTAGCACTAGCGATGTAAAAGCATGCATGTCTAGGTATGGGAAAAGCAAGTCGAGTAGTAAAGACAGTTTGATTTGCTTAAAGAATCTGCAGAAGACTGGTCACGAAACTGGTCAATCGAGTGACATGGTCCAATCAAGAGGTGCTTCATCAATAGACGAATGTGGAATTAATAGCCCAATTGAGAGAGTTGAAACCAATGTTCCCATTTTGCAATATGAAAAATTTATTGATCTGAAAAAAGTTTCTAAAAGATGAACTACACGCCAATCGTGCAAGTATTGTAGAAGAAATGAAAAGAATGAGAAAAGAATCGAGCATTGACAGGGCAAGGGAGTCGGAATTGCGTTTGGAATCAGACCTACATGAGATGGCAGATGTAGTAAAAAAACCAAGCAATGGGTATTGAAAAGCTACAGGCAGTAAATGAGAAACAAGTTGAGACAGTAAGTTCACAGATTCGTGGAATTCAGTTTTAACTTACACACTTTATAAAGTTGTCATGCTCTATGCAAATATGACTCGATCTTCTTGCCAATCTTCGATTACATCATGTACACCAAATACAGCTCCAAATCCAAGTGTAATTGAAAAGCTGTCATCTAGCGTCTCGTCATAGGGTGTTATCAGATCAACACGAATATAGAAATGCCGGTTTAAGCGATTCCAGACTACCAGCATATGACAATCGTAATGTAGGTTTGATGCAATCTCCGGTAGCACAAATCCTAAGCACTACAGTACCAACTGTAGTATGTGAAGCAGACAAAGGAGAAACACGTGAAAAGAAAATTGTTGAGAATGAAAATGAAACGAATCTAAATCGGCAATCGGATAAGAGAAACTCCCCACCCAAAACTCATGACATGAATACTGTGAATGATGTGAATACTAATTCGAAACCAATCCAGGTACGAATCAGCAATATGGCATTCAGTGAAGTGAAGAGGAACCCGAAAACAAAATTTTTGTTGCTATCGCGTATTAAAGCAGACTTACCCCGGAAGAGCTAAAACAAGTAATTATCATGCATGCATACAATTGAGGAGTAAACATCACAATGTTAGGATTCTTAAAAAGTGGTCAGATATGAACGGAGAAACCTATACAGTTCGTGTATTCCAGAAAGTTGTCTTAACAAAATTTTAAAGCAGGGGTTTTGGCCAGAATTTGTATTGGCCAGAGAATGGTATGATATATAAATGATCTCGTGTTGCTTAATTGCATGTGGAAGAGCATTTGTTGACCTTTTGAATGGCTACTCTAAATATACTATCATGGAATGCAAAGGGCATTAAGACAGGAACGAACTATCTCTTTACTTCATAGGGTTGATATTGTGAGCAGACAAGAACATTTAGTATATACAAAACAACTGCAATTTTTTCAAAGCATTGACAGGGAATTTACTGCTTTATTGAGACCGGATAACACAATTTCTAATTGTCCAAGGGAAAGAAAGCGTCCCTCTAGATTTGGAGGAATTGCAATTTTCTATAGGAAGACACTACCGATTCGTCCTATAATCAACATCGGAAACGACAGAATTATTGCAGTTGAAATTAGCTTGCGAGCTATCAAGTTGTTCATGGTCTGTGTGTGGTTTCCTTCCACATATACTTCCTTAAATGATTATAGAGAAACAATGGAATTTGTAGAATGCCTATATGATGAATATAGTCAACAAGGTTGTGTGATTATTTGTGGTGACTTTAATGCGGAGCTAAAAAAAAGAGATTCAGAATAGTGCAAATGATAAAGGTTATATACTGTATTCCTTTCTTCAAAATAGGCATCTAGTGTCAACATGTGACATTTCCCCTTCTGGAATACCAGGATATACATAGTGCTCATCTGGCGGCAAACACTCGTCCTTAATTGACTTCATTTTTATACCTTCCTCAAAAATAGATTTTGTTCGTAGTGTCTGCATTGAAGATGATCATCATCTAAATATATCCGATCATTTACCAGTAAGAGCAGAATTGTTAGTTCCAGACTAACTCCATGAATTAACATTTTCTAGATACCCAATTACTATCAACTGGCAAAAAGCTTCGCCAGAACAACAGGAGCGGTACCGAAGAGAAATTAATGACTATTTGAATACAGTGGAACTACCTTTAGACAACATTGCAGATTTATGAAACGCTCTTTTTACTGTTGCGACTGTTTTATCAAATGCAGCTAACAAACATTTCCCAAGGAAAACGTTCATGCCTCACCTAAAACCTTACTGGAAATTCACAAATGTAGCTGAACTACATAAAGAGATGAGAAGAAAGCAAGCGTTATGGATAAAAGACGAACGCTCACTTGGTATACAATTTACAACATATGCAGAATATAAAAGTGTGAAAAGAAAATTCAGAAATCAACTAAAAAAGGTGGAAGACCAATGCGAACAGGAACAAATCGATGAGCTAGAAAGAGTTGCAGAATTGGATGCAGGGCAATTCTACAGAAAAGTTAGACTGCATAAGAACGGACAGAGAAAAGATGTATCTGAATTTAAAATGGACGGAGAAATAATACGGAACCCTCATTTGATTCTTGACGCGTGGCTACAGCATTTTGAAACTTTATAAAACGAAAAATCAGATACCCATTTTAACGAATGTTTGCTACCGAAATTAAAAACACCTTCAAAGATATTGAGGATTCAAATATTCAAGACGAAACAGATAAGAATGTGAAGCTATATTACAGAAGGATATTGAAGAGGCTGTAAGAGAGCTGATGAAAACTAAGGCATGTGGTCATGATAAAATATATGCAGAGCATTTATTGTTTTTAGTCCTATTTTGTGCAAAGTGTACAAAAGCATCATCTCCATGGAAAGATATCCTACTACTTTAAAACTGTAAATGTTATACGAATCTTCAAAGGAGGAGAAAAAATAAACTAGATATGAATAGCTATAGAGTCAACTCAATTGTTCACGTTTTTCAAAATGTATTTGAGAAAATATTGTTGAAGAGGATACTTCTATTTAGCGATAGGATAAAAAAAGCACCATACAATTCAGGAAGAAGCCTTGCTTATAAGTTATATGTACATATATTGCACCTGACCCCCACAGAGAGAATAGCATATAGAAACACATTTACATATCTTGACCAGCCTATAATAAAAGTACTTTTTAATTATCTTGTACAAAAGCAAACCGTACAGCTGATGAACTGGGATAAAACCACAATTGCTCAAACAGAATGCATATCTAAATAGATCACATACCTACTAATATGCAGATAGCTATGAAGAATTGTCATATATATATATATATATATATATATATATATATATATATATATATATATATATATATATATATATATATATATATCTTAAACAGTTGCAGTCAATCAGACTCGAGCCTAATACGTGGGCGTCCAGCCATGCAATAGCAAATCATTGGCCTCACTTTGCCGTCGAATAGGAGCCCCGTAACTATGATGGTTAAAAAATGGGATTAAATTAGGAAAATACTCGTACCAAGTAAATAAAAAATGGTCAATTGTAAACGATGTAATAACGCTACTCTTACTGGAAAAACTTCATGTCAGCAACACAAGATGACTTTAGTCATTTCACATGTATGAACGAATTAAAGGCAAATAAACGAAAGATAATATTTAACGTTTTCAACCGTGTTTCCAATATTATATTGAACTTTATATTATGAGGGGGAACAAATATAGTGTTTTCATTAATTTATATTTCAAAATGTCGGATAATATTATAATAATACATTTTTATGTTTAAAAATGATACACGATCATTGCCTTTTATCTGTTTTTGAAAATGTATTTATCAATTTATTTATCACAGACGAGATTATGTCTGAAGCACTTCACACATTGGAATGTATCGACTATTTATGTTGTCCCGCAGAAGAAAAAGAACCCAATATGATACTCCAGTGAATGTAGAAAATGAGGCACAATTTACGTGTTTTTGATGCATCATTAACTCTTCGTGTATTTACCGCAAACTACTGGAAGCCACCACATCCCACC
>JAEAOA010002087.1:515000-550000 GCA_016746295.1 Potamilus streckersoni
CACTTTGCTAAATACTAGATTAAATTTTATCTCACACAAATTAACAAGCAATTAAAGAAATGAAAGACAGGACTATAATATATGCACAATTACCATTGCATGGACAAACCAGAATCTTGCCTACTATCAATGGAACGTAGAATTCCGTACAAAGTAGATAAATATCCAGGTAAAGATTTTATCTTGCGGCATGATATTGATCAGGGAGATCGTTCGATCCTTACAAAGTACCCACCTACACTATCTCAGAACAAATTCCTCCCTACACGAACTATTCGAACGAGTCAGAGGATCCTTGAAGTCAATGTCGAGAAGGAATCCTAAATACAAAGTTATCATGCTCAAGTTCTTAAACGAATACAAGACGCCGACGGGACGATAAATCATCACTTCTCAGCAGTACATGAAGTAACTGTGAGACAAATATAGTGCACTCACGTAATAGATGGCCAAGCCGTCGAAATTCCTTCGTCTTCAGCATGAAATCATGATCTAATTAAGAAGAACTGGTATCGATAAAAACAACTACCTAAAATCGATCGACAATCCCTTCAAAGACAACCAATTAGATTTCGCTTCTTCCTTCACCTAGAGATATTTATAAATGGTACAGAGGCGATAACAAAGATTTTTTTACGATCATCCTCTTGTACTTGAGAGGAACACCTGAAACACAATGAGTGGATCAGAGCCAAATTGCTAATCGTGTATCGTAGCGACGATTTCAGTAACATCTTTTCCTGGTCTTTTATATAACATAGTATAAAAGATTATCGAGAGTCAGGATTTGAATGAGTCTTCGTCGGAGTTAGTTGTGTCTCGTTTGAACTCATTTGTGGCTACCAAAGATTGCATCAATGTGAAAAGCAACGACGAGTGCTGTCGCATCTTTAGCGTTACATGCAGCACCAGTCAACGTCGATTTTGTATCCAACCACAATCCCCATTTTCATACCAACAAAACCACCTGGTTCAACTTTCCTGCAGTAGCTAAAGACGTCCCTGAACTGTAAGCGTTCACCGACAGACTATCCATTAACATGTTTGGACACAAGGACAAAGAAAGTGGGCAATAAGCAGTACGTGTTTATCCAGAGATCGCCCTCACAGTACAACATCAAATTATTGTATTACAAAACCATTTCGTTCACATTAAAGACTACAGTCGATTATCAAGATCACATTACACGAGGCATAATATATGCAATCGCTGCTTACAATGTTTTCCTATGCCAAAGCGACTGCACAATCATGTCCCGTTGGAATTACAAATCTTACAGATGCCACGAGATGAACTCTACAGTTCGAACATAAATGTACACGTTTATATCCCATTTCACTGAGAAACCAAACGGAAAAAGTAAAAGGATCATCACCAGATCCAAACTATCTTTTTCACCATGATGGAACATAAGCATGCCCCGTGCTCGATCAGCTACATAACGTGTTGCTCAGTCGATGAGCATTTTTTCTTCTCAGTATCGTCAGTATTGCTGTGATGGATTGCATCTCCTTTTATTTTGAGAAACGCAAAAATTGGAAAGCATTAAAGACATCCGAAAACATTTGGCAACGATCGTTCCACTCACCAAGCCACAACTGAGACAACACAAGCCAGCTCAGCCATATCAGATCTGCTAAGAGTACTGCAGGCTGCACGATAACAAAGTCAGATACCACTGCCATCTCTCCGGTCAATATCGAAAAGTGTGGCTCATTTAAATTTGAACCTGCGCGCCAAATATCCAGATTTCATTCTGGTGATCGCACATAATCTACGAGGATGAGATGGACATTCTATCATGTCAGCGCTAAATCATCCTCGCTACAAATCGATTGTTGCTGAAGTTGAAGCGAACATCAAGTGCATCCACAACAATTTCTAAAAGTACATGTCGATGACAATTGGGCCTTTCCAATTCATCGATAGTCCTTAGTTCATGCTGGCGTTGCTGAAAGAACTCGCTAAACACTGTCCTGAGTTAACACAGCACGAAAAGAAATTTGGTGATAAAGCGGATTTGATCAAATAAAACGGAGTTTCTCCATACAGATACATCAATTCTTCTTCACGCTTCGATGGGCCATCACTGTAATCCCCGATACCATACATTATCATCTATACCTGTCAGGACCGATAATGAGTATATGGAACAATTCTTCTGCAAAACCCTCGGGATTACCACAAGTTGATCTCAAACATATATGATGTTGCTTACGGATGTTTTCGAAAATTTCAGACGTACTTCCTTAGATCGTTACAAACTAGATTCGCTTGGGTATTTCTCGTCACCAGGACTCTACTGTGGCGACCTCCTCAAATAGCCTGGAGTAACCTTAAAACTCTTCACCGATCTAGACATGTTCATGTTTACCAAACAAATGGTATGAGAAGGTATTTCCGTCATCAGTAAACAAAACACTTCGCTAACAACAAATACATTAAAATTCTATGATCCCACAAAACCTGTAGTGGATATCATCTACCTCTACGCGAATAATCTCTATGCCACAATCACTTCCATCTGGAGATTTTCAGTAGATCACCGAAGAGCAGTTCTTCAAGGAAAGACAAGACGGATATCATAACGACTAGGAATACTTCATGCATGCAGATCTTGTGTATCCACGACTATCTATTCTGTACTGAACAAATTCATGTCAAGAACTCGATGCTCTCTCGGAAAAAAAAACTACAGCTCAGAATTATAGACGCTAATGTTTAAACCTACTAATCAATCTCACCAAGAAAACACACCATAAAATGCATTATTGACTGTTCGAACAAGCTCTGCAACATGAAGTCGTTCTCGATTAAGTTAATAGGGCTATTAAGTTTTTTCAATCTCCACCACCACCAACTTTGAGAAAGACTTCTTCAAATTCATGAACAATAGCGTGTGCGTAAAATTCATTGAAAACTCTGACATCAAAATGAAATCGAAACTGTTAATAACCAAGCTAGTGGCTAACGATGCCTTTGTAAGCATGAAAGTCTTTGACGAAGAACTTTTCGCAATCGATTCCAGAAAATCTAATCTCTTGCTGAACAAACCTACCTACGTCAGTGCAGGCATTATAGATCTCTCCAAAATGTTCATGCTCTAATTTCGTCACGACTTTTCAAAAACAAGAACGGCCATAAAGCCACACTACTCATGACCAATACCGACCAGTTCGTCTACAAGATTCACCTCGACGACGTCTACGCAGATCTGTATCAACACCGTGAACTTTCCGGTCTCAGTGATTATCCACTGCGACGATAACGCAAATGTGCTGGGAAAGTTTAAAGATGCAACTCAATGCATACCCTTCACATAATTCAATGTACTGCATCTTCCTCGACGATGGTCTTTATAACCTAGTCGTCCTGAAATCCTATTTATGCATAGGTCATCAAGAAGATATTTTCTGCATTGGAGTGCTCCAGAAACCCCAACACACAAAAATATATATCAATGGGGTAACTCGACTCCTCTTTTAGCGCTTAGTGCTAAAGGTGGTGCTATATCCAATTTTATGTATCGCTATATGCCTGATTATAGTCCATGTTGGACTAACTAAATATTTCGTTCATTTTGTTTATTTTCCACGGCATGTCATGAAAAAGATAGGTGGTATCCCTTGAACACGTTACAAACGTATAATATAGCATTGAACTGATGCTATATTTTAGGCATAAAATTCTATCATACTACATTTAGTTTTTAATTCACTGGAACACGCATTGCCTATAGGTATCACCGTGTCAATTGTTTTTTCCCGCAGTTCTCAATGCTAACGTTTGATGAAACAAAATAAACGTTTAACCCTACCTCAGCAAAGACGACACATCCTGTATTAGAGAACAACCATTCGATATCATTTTGAAGAATGTAATAAGCATCCCTTGAGAGAAATAGCCTGTTATGAATTCGCTATCTACCACGTTACTACGTTTAGAAAGGAATCATAAAACTTACTAAACATTATCTAAACATGAATCAATCTATTTTCATAATTATCCAATAGATTCGATATGTTTTGGCCTCTGTACAACTTACATAATTCCTTAATAAAAGCTATTTTTACCATTTATTTCTGAACTCGGTCTTTAAAGTCCTCTAGTCCTTTAGTTAGTATTATTATGCCAATAAACGATCTTAAATAATGTCGATATTTCATTTTATAGCTCTAGGTTATATAAATAAAGTGTACTCATCCTCGCTTGTCAATAATTATGTTTTCAACAACTATGTATCACACAACAATCTGTAAGAAGTCGTAATGAGCTGTTTCAACTATACAATCAAAATCATTCTTGTGAATAAGGTCAAACATTTTAACTAGGATGCTTGTTTTATTCATACGAGCAATTCCTAAATTTCACCTTGGGCCTTATGATGTCCTATTATGCAAAAGATAGGTCAAAGGTCATGTCATACATACTACTTAGAATGTTCGTTTCTACTTCTAAACAAATATTGCATCTAAAGTATAATTACATTTGGTAAGTAGATACAAACATTAATACAAGGACAGATGGTCATGGTCCAATCGTATCAGGAAGAGTATACATTTACCAATTCTCCTTTATATATATATATATATATATATATATATATATATATATATATATATATATATATATATATATATATATATATATATATGAGATTTTACTTCTTGAAATAAAATTTATGGTGTAAGGGAGATTATTCATTTAAATACAGGTGCAGTTTTCTTTCTTTATTTGCGTTTTCCATGTAATATGACATAGTTCATTCAAAAGCGCAATACCTTTTATGCCGATATATCAATTAAATATAAGTAATTGCTGAAAAAGTGACACCCTAATATCAGAGTTATGAGTGTGTATATAACCAAGAGACTCATGGTAATTATGTTTTCATTTTGCTCTCATAGATGAGAAGGTTGCTACTATTAGATTGTTAATGTCCTCCAGAAGGTCTTAATGTTAAATGCAGCCTTCGGTCAACATACTAATTCTGTTCTGGATTTCTGTGTTGTTAACGAAAGCTTGAAGAATTGTAAGCATTTATATGTAATATATGAAAGACGTGGTTTGCTCTCAGAAATATTATTAGTATTTAACAAAAGAAACAGACGGATTGTGGCAAAAGATATCAGATGGTTCCAAAATGGACATGCACAATTTCCCCATGTAAATAAATGAAAAAAAAACGTCTTAAGTCTGAAGGTACTACTGCTTTCTCTTTAAAGCAACATAACTTCTCTTTATAAGCTGTATGAAAACTTTGAAGAGAACCACTAAAAGTGTTTTTTATTGCATAACATTTAAGGTAAATGTGGAAGAAAGAGCATATCTGTAATAAATTACCTAAAATGACTTAAATCATTATATTCTACCAAATGTTAGGAAGTGATGTGAACAATTAAACCGACTTTATTTTTTTTTATTTTTTAAACCCTTTATTTTTTACTATTAATGTGTCTCACTATCGAGGAAAGCAAACATTTGCCTTAATCGATCGTGAAGCCCATTGCTTCACACCTTTATCAAGGACCTCACTGTAACAGTGCCCGTCCAATTAATGGTTCTTACTCGCGCAAATACTACAGATAATCCTCTCTAATCACCTAATGACTCACACACGACGCTTTAATTACACACTGGAATGATTTATTAAGTGTCACACTTTTTATGACTCAACAGTAATCCTTTCCATGCAGATGGATTAGTACGTCACGCCACGCAGCACAAAAAACTAATAAAAACAATTATTCAAAATACTAAATACTTATGTATTAAAATATCCACAATAATTCCATAAGTTAGGAAATTAGGGAGGGTTTACTTTATAATACTAATGTATCATACATAAAGCTTAGTGAATACTCTGCATTTTGACGTCTGCTCCTAGACATTGTCTTATTACTCGGCTGAAAAATCTCTTTCCACCAACGACTCCCTCAGATAAAATTTACTAAACTTTAATACGCTACAAACATATACGTAAATATATTTAGCAAAGATCATAGTTTAATTACACTAATTTGATTTATTTTGTTCCTTTCTAAGTTTGCATGATAGTTTTAATAGATGATTTATTATGACATTTATATGTGGCCAAATTAGGCCTTGACTGGTGCATTGATCTTACATAATTTAATTTCTTGCATGTGATGAATTTGTCGAATCATTCATCTTTATCAGCTGTCTCCTTTCATAGAAAACATGTGCTTTTATGGGCAGTTGGTGGTGTTGTTGTTGAATTATTAAATTCATTTTTTTTAATGAAAATTCCGCCAGTACTTGACAAATATGTAATTGGTATATGCTTTCTTCTGTTCATTGGTTTAAAAGTCGCTTACGTGTCTTTCACTGTGGATGCAATTTGTGACTGCCCTTGCTTTTTAGATGCCACTGTACCGATTATTGTGTTCTTTTCTTTTTCAATGACCTCATTGCTAACGTTTGATACATGAGCCACATACTTAGAGAGCAATCTCATATTGAACTAGGATAGAACCGTATACTCCGCATCACAAAGGGAGATAACCCCTGTTGAACTAAACAGTGGTAACAGTTATCCTTTATACTTTTACTTGAAGAGATTTTTTTTTTAATCGCAAAGAAAGTAAATAGTATTTGTTTTGTATCAGAAACAGTTGGACATTACAAAGTCATATTACAAAATGTAAACACTTTTCAGTCTGTGTAGCTCCACGATGCTACTAAAACTCTTCTAGATGCAGGCCAGCCCGCACAAATATCTCTGTAACGTGAACTGGAAAATCTCTCTTGCGTAGTGAACAAAATTTATGTAAATCAGTCATTCTTTCTTTATATGCAATAGATTACAGCTGAAAAACTCGTTTCAAACTTTTAGAGAACATTTGGGAATAAACAAATATGCAAGGAAAACTAAAATTTATAGGAAATCAAAGTAGTTCAACAATGACGAAAGCTGGACACGAGGCTTATAATAAATAAAAGTGAATTATATTGATATAAAAAGCAAAAGATAAAAAATGTGATCTTGATATGAATTATCGTAATTTCCGAGAATCCCAAATTTTTTATTTTTTAGCTGGACAGAAACTATATCTCTTACATAATGCACTAGTCAGGGCTATCTTTTAGCTCATTTCTGAATTGTACGTTGGCATCCCCTACCCTTCCACCGGGGTTGTATAATTAGTATCATTTTATCATGGTGTCCGTTCTTTAAAATTACCCCTCGAAAAAACACCATATACAAGCAGAGGATTCTATACTAGGGTGATACAGTTTCTGATTTTGAACGAAATAAAGAAAGAAATAGAAAAGGGAAAAGGATGCAACGGTACTTATGCCAGACTTTATAATATATTAATAAATGATAACTCTATAAATAAATATCCCTAATGCTCTTTATAAAAATACTATATATATGTGTGTGTGTGTGTGTGTGTGTGTAAGTCGATTCAACGATAAATCACGAGATGTATAAAATTTTCATTAAAAGGAGAGAAGCTTGCTGAGATTCCTTTTAAAGAATAATTTATACAGCGATTGATATCATTGATATAGCGTACATAATATACATACATAGCGTACATAATATACATACATAGCGTACATAATATACATACATAGCGTACATAATATACATACATTTTATTTACCCCACATACAAATTTTCATTTAATATGGGAGATAAACCTAGCGGTCATAAACAGTGCACAGTACGGGAATGAACTCTTTATAAGACGATTTATAGTAATTCTTAATTTCTTGTAGATTTTATTCATATTAATTGCTTTATGTTTTTTTTTTTCTGTTAAATATTAAATCAAATGAAAGGATTAGGCTGATAGTAAGCATTAGCATTTTTTAAATAATGTGCATGCCAATATTGAATATGAAGCGTTCGTTGTCATGAACATTATCAGGACTAGTCTGCTGTCTGCTTAGATCTCACAGGATATATTTTTGACAAATTTTCATCTGACGATGACCTATTGCAGAAAAATGTTAATAATATTACATTAAAGATACAAATAAAAACTAATTAATGATTTTTGTTGAAAGGATATTTGTAAGATTCTGACTGAGGTATTAACGTTAATTCCTTATACAACTGGTGGCTTTTATACTAAACCGATATTATCACCAACCCCTCTTTTTACATTCATTTTTGACATAAAAGAGCTATTTGGAACATTTTCCTGGGAGAAGGCGGCTAAGAAAATCAGAATATACCTTATTCATTTTTAAAGTTCTTTAGTACTATAACAAATTAACATACGTTTCATCACCACACTTCAGATTTAGATTGTGTGTGAATTTATAAATGCTAGGGTTAGGATAATTCAGCTCATGCCTTCTACCTTAAAAATGGGGGGGGGGTCAAAATACGAAACTATCCAGTGAGACCTTGCGAATTTATTTTACAGTTATATTAGGGGTTACGCTTTTTAGTTTCAAAACTTTGGGCAATTCTGGATAAAATGCAACATGAACATGTGTACAATTCACAATCATCTGTTTCCTATGGTGTATGGCAGTTGTCACTGATTGAGAGCCATGACATAGAACAACTGCTCTGTGACACCTTCATAATTTCATTTTATTTTCCACACTTAAACCAACACTTTCCTAATAAAAAGTCAATGTCATCATCAATTTTATTTCTAATATATCATGTGGTGTTCGTACATGATGATATCTGTAATATCTCACAGCAAAAATAGTACTTTTTATTAAATCTCAAAATGTAGCGAATGAATTATGTTAAAGAAGCCAAGCTAATTCACTTGTCAAATAACTGCAAAATGTGCATGCAAAGCACTTAACAAGAAAGGAACGATGCACAGCACATATAAACTGGCGAGAAATCCCTTACTGATTTCACGAAGAAGATTAGTTTTATACTGAAACAGAAATCTTATTCAGACTGTAAGGAAGGCAACTCATCAGATAACATAAACTGTATGGACTATTCTTTGTAAACTGAACAACACCATTTGGGAAATTTAAACAATGCAATTCTATACCCATATTCATCACATCTTTTGATAAGACAATAGGTATGGATAATGTATTTTAAGAACACTAAAAAGGTCTCCTTCATTTTCACACTGGCCAGCACATATTATTGTTGAAGCTGTTGTTAGTTAGAATTGTTTGTTTTACTAGTGATTATAACCTGCATAAAATATATTTTAAGGCAAATAGAAAATCATGCAAAGTAAATAATAGGGAGAAAAAAACACAATGTAGAAAGGGACATCCATTTCACATATCTCACCAAATCTTCAATGATGCTCATGTGAAAGATCTAAAACCTTTGGTACGGCTGACTACCAATAAAGTCCTTGACCTTATCCTGGCTAGCAATATCACTTCGGCAGGTGATCTCCCATACGCCTTGAGGTCTACAAAAAAATAAAACCCTGAACTTCTTATGTATATGTCATTATATAACTTACATTTCTGTAAATAAGATGAAATCTATCAATTGAAACATTACATCATGAGTAGACATGTATATAAAATCATTAAATTAGGAAAATATACAATATATGTAATGAGCATATTGATAAAGTATATATGTGAGATACTTTAATTAAACCATCTTGCATGAACCTTTTATGAATTTTGTTGTTTATTAGAAGAATGGATAAGAAGCAAAACCTTGTAACTCTATTAGTGTTGAGTTAACTCCCTTCTTCTAGTATGATTTAGTACTATCTAAGCTATAGGAAGTCGATGTTTAAAATACCCAACCATGTCATATTCAAAACACGGAGGTAATAAGGAAATGATTTATGTCATAGCTAATCACAGGTGACAAGACTGAAAAAATGACATGGGTCTGTAAGGTTTCACTGGACAGCTTTTTTGACAAATTTTCATCTGACAATGACTTATTGCAGGAAAATGATAATAATATTACATTAAAGATACAAATAAAAAATATTTAATGATTTTTGTTGAAAAGAAACATGTGAAATTCTGACTGAGGTATTAAGGTTAATTCCTTATACAACTGGTGGCTTTTATACTGAAACGATGCTACCATCAACCCCTCTTTTTACATTCATTTTTGACATAAAAGAGCTATTTGGAACATTTTCTTGAGAAAAGGCAGCTAAGAAAATCAGAATTTACCCTAATCTTTTTTTAAAGTTCACTAGTACTATAATAAATTAACATACCTTTCATCACCTCTCAACCAAGTAGATTTTTTAGATAATTACCTCTGTAGCAGACACATGTAAATACGTAAGCCAAATCAGCTGCTCTTTTGCAGCCCAAGTGACGCATTTGATCTCCAATGCTAGTCTAACTGTGACCGGCGGTCACCAACAAGCCAACCCATTTTCAAGCCATCTCAATGTAAATGTAAACCACATCACATAATTAGTTTGTCTGTGAATTTATAAATGCTAGGGTTAGGATAATTAGGTTCATGCCTTTTCCGTTAAAAATTAGTCAGTCCGTCAAGATACGAAACTATCCAGTGAGATATTATGCGTCCTGCGTTGCACTCCACTATACTAATTCAAACGAACGCAGACGCCATATTGTCACGTGATCAAAATAAATGGCCTCCTATGGAAAGATATCGTTAATCTAACTATGACAATTTTTTTCCTTTAATATTCTGTCAGTGACACAATACGAACCTCATTAATACTTTCGATTTGAACAATAGCAGTCGTTTTATTGTGTTCAAGCTTATTTAGCAAATCGGCGACGTAGGTATTTTTACATATATAGCCTTACAATTAGGCGAAGGCGAAGTATAGGGATACATACAACACTATATTGTCAATATTATACGTTTAACATAACGTCATATCAAAAATTCCTTTTGCAATCATTTCCTTGATAAATTGTACGTCCAAATTGATAAGCGCTTATTAGGCAGCATTGATTTTGCCATAGATTAAGACGAAAATATCTTCCTCATTTTACAAGAGAAGAGGATAACGATTATTTTGTCAATATTGCTATTTTCACACTGCATGATATAAAATATTCTACTTGCAGTGAATTCCTTGATCTATTTTACTTAAATACAAATATATAATTGTTTCCATGACAACGCAAATTTTGTCGAAAATTAATATTGATATAACAACCCTCTTTTAAGAAGGTGCGAAAGTGATGATATTTTATCAAATATTGCACATTTCGTCTAAATCATGTACGATATTCCAGTTTCTATCAATTACTTGATAAATATTACATCGGAATTGGTATAAGGCGATAGGTGATAGACTTAGTTGGCCAAAGATCAATACCAAAAGACCAATTTCCGTCTATGACGGTTCTGGTACGGGGCAGCTGGCACAGTGTAAGGGAATTGTTTATGAGTTGTGGAAAGGCAAAGGGGAGTAATCTAGAAGTACACAGGTGGGTGGGTGGTGGTGGGAATAGGATACATTTGTTTATGTGTAGCGAGCACTTATTAAAACAAAGACATTATCATTCATATATTGTGGTTGGCATGATGCTTAATGGAACGAAAAATCTCATTTTGACTGAGTCATCCAAAATGTACCAAATTGATAAAATCTTATTTACTCTTGTGTTCTGTGTTTACATGGGCACATATTTTTTATACACAAATCAAGAATTAGATTAAACTATGCATAGATACCAAATAATATGATGAAATCTTCATGTTTTTAAGTTAAATAAATATTCTTTTGGTGAAGGGAACTTAAATTTAATATCGTATGTTTAATGAATGATGATATAACAAGATATGTGAAACATTTATCCTAAAACAGATCATTTCAATAATGTCTATTATTTTTATATCTTTTTCACAATAAGAAATGTTTACAAAATTAATAATAGTTATTGTATCATTTGAAAATACATTGAGTTGATTATTCGATACCTAGTGAGAATAAAAAATAGAAAACAAGTTACTTGAAGTTATCCAATTTGATTTTATAGAATGGAGCGCCATCCTATTGTAAACGACAGAGGTTGTCATCAACAGGAAAAGCTCCAGTGCAGATAGGGAAGCGCAGAAAGTTAGATGTATGTTATACTATGTATGTACAGTTGCAGTTGGCAACATTCTGTACTGATCCACTTTGCACAAAGTATGAATGTCTGTCTTCAATGTTTGCATTCAAAACTTTATTTAAGGAGATGCTTTTTTATATTGATGCTCACTTTGCACCAGATTTTTTACAAAATTGAAACATATATTCTCTTAAAACTATGCGTGTGTTTCTCGCATTTAACTCGACAAGTAAATAAATATTAATTAAAATAAATTGTTCATCATATTTATGCTTTTGTAATGTACACATAGGAGTGTAAAAATTGTTTTACTATAACAAGGTGCTGTAATGAAAACTCAGAATCGAAATATTGACCATGCCATTATGGTATGTATACATCAAATACAGTATGACAAATACATTTACTGTATTGCAAGACAACTGTATTATATTTTATTACATCATGTATGGTTTTACATTGAGATATAAATGACATATAAGCACACATTTCATTAGCTTATTGCTTGCAATCCAGCATTATTTTAATTATATACTCTGTGTATTATCTTGGTTGTTATATTAGCTTTTACCACGTAATTTTCTTACATTATTATGTAATTAGTATCTATATAACATTATGGGTTAAGGTTAAAAATGTGGTCTTTATTTTCAGAAGACAATAGGTAAATACTTGCATTGTTAAGTAAGTAGCACTGATAGCTATTTAACTAACAGTTATTTGTTTTTTCAAATTCTTGATAAAATTATTTGTTACTAAGTCTAACATTTATATGACAAGTACCAACTCGTACTTACAGCTAATATTAAATATTATAGCTCATGACTGTTCATTGATTGCAGATCCCAACCAAATTAATCGTACAAGAAATGGAGCAAAGAGTGAATCTATTTACTTGATTTCGTCATGCAATCTGTTTCATTCCAAATGCAGTTCTAATTGCACCATTGTCGCAAAGGTCATATGATATAAATTCAGCTGTCACATATGGACAGTCAAAATAATTATTCGAAAATTGGCATCTTCAGCCAGTTTCATGTGTTAAATATCCTTTCATATCCTTCTCAAGAAGTTTTGAAGATAAATCATTGCTTTTGTAAAACGATATGGCTTCAGCATTAGCGCCATCTCTACCAGCTCGACCAACACTTTGAACATACTCTGAAATGAAATGATAATTCATATATGTCATTATTCTACAGAGGGTCCCTGGTTCTATCTTAGAATACCAGTTTGCTGAAAAAGAACATTCTAAACAATGTATATCTGTACATATGATGCTCCAATCATTATAAGCAGACTCGATGAACACACACACATACACAGATATATATATATATATATATATATATATATATATATATATATATATATATATATATATATATATATATATATATATATATATATATATATATATATATATATATAATCTAACACACATGAAAACCTAATATTGGATTCATGCTTGAAAGGCAAGTAATTTCTCATATCCTAGAGAATCTTTTAGGACAGGATATGGTGGAAGTCAACATTGTTATAGTTTTTTTTTTCTTATTCATTTTCCATATTCAAATGTATAAGGATAATAAGTCCATTTTCAGTAGACGTAATGAAAAACAAACATTTATACTAAATGTCTTATAGGTATTCGAATTAAATATTGCAATCCTTCCAATACTCCAAACATAAACTAATTAAACAGATAAATTAATTGGGAACATGTGTAAGAAGTTCATTTTCTATCACTGTTTTGTGTATAAGCCGTTCCTTAAAGGACAAACAAACTCTATCTATTATAAGTGAGGCAGGTGAAATATGCAAGTATTAAATTGTAAATATTTTTAGACATAATATACATATAATAAAGATTGTTTTTATGGTACGCATGAGTATATCTTCCACTGACGATGGGGATCCACCATGAGTTACTCTATGTAACATTTTTAAGGTCTGCCACCATTCCAATTGCATTTGTTACTAAAATGATTTTTATTTGATTATTTTCACGTGAACGATAGCACAGAATATATTCATTTATATCTTTATATTGAAGAATGATATTTTGCACAACAATACAATTTTCTTTCGTTTTGATCCATTGTACAGTTGATCAGCTAGACGTAATTAGCTTGTTCAATTGCTCTACCACACCATAAAAGTCTTGTGTAGACCATTGTGACAGGAAAGCATGACCCATTCTCCTTTATTCTAATAATGTCATCAAACAGTGATTTCTAAACACTGTCATAAGGTGAAAAGGGTGTTCTCTCACTTGACTATGAAGACCGTCTTCTTACCAGCAATCTGATGTTTCATTTCTTAGAAGAGTTGTACAATTAATTATGCAGCATCTGGAAAGCTTCGACCCTTTCTTAATAGATTTGCATATTTTAGAATGTTTTATAATAATTTAGATGATGCGATGTGAAATGTACAATATCTGCAAAACAATTGCTACCCTCACTCCTAGAAAATTGGGGAAGATATTTTTGTCCTAATCTTTGTCAGAATTAAAGATGCCGTGCATAATCTCATATCAATTTAGACGAAAATTTATCCAGAAATCGATTGGAAAATAATTTTTCAGATGACATAGTGGGAAACGTGCAATAATAACAAAACATTGTTGTGTGTATACATTTTTTTTTTGTCTTTGCCTAATAGCACAAATACTTTTAAAAATACCTACGTCGCCGATTTGCTAGTTAGGCTTGAACGCAAGATAACGACTGAAATAGATCAAATCGAAAGTATTAGTGAGGTTCGTATTATGTCAGTAACAAACAGAATATTAAAGGACTAAATGTGCCACGGTTAGATTAACGAGATCTCTCCATACAAAGCCATTTTGTTTTGGTCACGTAACAACATGGCGTGCGCCGGCGTTCGCCTGACTTAGTATAGGGAAGTGCAACGCCGGGGACATACTAAGCAGGTGATCAGACTATAACAATATGGTCATTTACATCTACAGGGAGACCACGCTCGAGCCAGAAACATCAAAATTATGAAGGAACAAGTGGTAATGAAGCAATGTAACCCTAATTCCATTTCGTTGATATGTTTCTGTCCATATATCCCTATTCACATTGACTGTCAGTGTCACTTTCAACAATATTCCTATGTTTCCGATGTGTGGGCCTTGTCTGAAAAGTCGCCTGTTGCAAGAAGTAGACCTAGTTAGGGATCTCGTTCACATTTTACGGGAGATTTATGACAAACATATTTTGTTCGGTGATGTTTGATCCGTAGAATGGGTTGCTTTTAATCTGATTGTGTTGAATATCACACGATTTAGAAGTTGATATACCAGTCTGTTCCTTTGCAGTTTGAAATTGTTTTGTTTTGAGGCTGGGGGATGACAACATCATTATTTGGGTGGCTGTTGTTTTTCAGGTAATTGGAGTAAGTTTGCTGTTGTTTGTCAATAATGTTTGAGTAGCTGCTTATAGACGTTACATTTCTGTGGCCTGAAATTTGCATATTATCAGTTGGAGGATGCTTTTACCTCTTAGCTTCTGAATTAGGTACTTTTGGCTGCTTGTGTTTGTTAATTTCTTTTCTTTTGTAATGTTTACTTTTTCTTTCATTTTTGTCATGCATCCAAGTTTATTCATTTTAATAATTTGTTTCCCAAGTCATTTTGGGTTTGTCGCTGAGATTCGCACAGTGTTGGGTGCAATATAGAAAGCATCTTGAATCTGACAAAGGTCTGCTGGTCTTAGCTCTGCAAACCGTTTGTACATATCAAGTCAATCTTTCTCTTTGTTTGTTTTTTCTATACATCTTAGGATAAATATCCCTGATGTTCGTGACGTAGTCTCCTGTTCTTGTCTTTGCCTTTCATTATGTTCAAGATACTCCATGCCATTAATCTTTCCATCCCCCATTCAGATTGTAATGTTCAATCACTCCCCATAGAACAAAATGAATATAGTAGTTAAACCATAATGTGTTAACAATGGCTTTCGGTGTTTCCATCCCCATTAGAGTTTTACTACACAAGACGTTTATTTCTTTGTCTGTGATTGGTTGACTCCGATTGAGTTTATTTCCGTTTCCTTAAGATTTTGATTTTTTTTTTGCTAAGCACGAAGAACTTCCGTTGTTAATGAAAAATTTGTGTCATTTCCTCTCATGAGTGAACTTGCATATGTCCTAATATTAAGGTGGCGATCAATGGAAGTGATCATGCTTCTTATGCTGTTTGGCTCAAACTCAGATCCATCCTTTTTTCCTCACCTTGAGTATAAAACCAGCCAGGTGCTGATCCAATTCAGATTCGTGTATTTTATGTACATTTCTGATTTCATTTTTAACTGCAAGAATGCTGTCACTACTCATACACCAAATAGTGTCTTTTTAAAGAGTTTGCATTCTGCTTACTTTCTATAAATTTCAATATATCATAAGGTTCTTGATGTACAAATCTGTCTTCACCAACAAACATACATTTTGACAAGGGATGATCATTTCCATTTACAAATGTCTCATCGATGTCTCTATCAAACTTTAATTAACTAACATAAGATTAAATGTTGCTTCATCATATTGCTCCATATCTAATGTCACCGTTTCTTCTTTTTCACAGTGTTGCGCATTGTTTGATTTTTCCAGAGGGAGAGACTGGAAGAAATAGTGTTGGCAGAGATAACATCAGACGACACATGGATGAACTCATTAATATTTATTTCCAGGATTGAGGATGATTGATTGTTTTGTATAAACCTGTTAGTTTCCATAAAAAATATTTTACATAAAGATCATTTTTCTGCCATTTTCTCTCTTTTAAATGTAATATTCCAAGAAGTTCATATCCATGTTTAGAGAGTGTAATGCTGTAAAACATGATTCTTATGCGTATTCATACGTCATGGGTAAATCACAATCTGATATACCAATGCCATTGGTATATCAATATTCTTTATGCCAACACTTTAAATGCATGTTACATATATATATATATATATATATATATATATATATATATATATATATATATATATATATATATATATATATATATATATATATATATATATATATATATATTATATGCATTATCAATAATATACCACTATATGTATAAATATTTCATTCACAGGAAACTAATGTTGAGTTTTCTTTCAATGAAATATTTATACAACGAGTGGTAAATCATTGATATAATATTCATATATTTTATATATATCACATAAAAATACATATATTTGATTTTTTGAATGGAGATCAGATTAACTACAGAGAGCCGTATATTGACCCATTGAATGATATCTTCACATCCTTGAATGTATCCGCTACAAAATGTAGTTCTCTGCCGTAGTGACAATTTGCAATCATCTCTGCATATTGATAAGTTGATTGTTTTCTATTTTTGGTTTCCATTTTTCTCCGCTTTGATTAAATCAATATAATTCACATAGTTATGATTTAAATATGAAAGATGGTTTTAATAATACAAATAGAGCAGTAACAACAAATGAATATAAACACCATTCATTTGAACGCAATGCCATTCACCTGAATATATTATCTCTTGATTTAAGTCACTATTTTGCTTTAGCAACTGTACAACCGACTCATATCTTCAAGACACGACAGATTATCTCATAAAAAGCAAAGCTAGTGAACCATTACTGCCAGATACATTACTTGCTTCCTTAGACGTCACATCTTTGTACACGAACATACCGCACAACGAAGGGTTACAGGCATGTAGCGAAGCATGGGAAACAAGAACTGTAAACAATCCACCCACACACGTCTTAATCCAACTCCTGGAGCTTGTCCTAAAACTCAACAACTTTGAATTTAATGAAGAAAACTACCTACAAATCAATGGAACTGCAATGGGTACTAAAATGGCCCCTTCGTATGCTAACATTTTCATGGGAAAACTTGAGGGAAAGCTCTTAGCATCGGTTGAGCGTACACCATACCAGTGGGTACGCTTTATCGATGATATAGAAATGAAGTGGCAGTATGGAAGAGAAAGTCTGGATGACTTCATTTCAAAGGCAAACAACTTCCATCCTTCAATAAAATTCACGGCAGAAATTTCCAACTCAAACCATGTTTTCCTGGACACAACAACCAGACTGGTGGAAAACAAATTACACACAGACATCTACTCGAAACCAACCGACAAACACCAGTATCTTCTCCCAACCAGCTGTCATCCAAAACACTGCATTAGGAACATTCCATATACCCAGGCACTGAGGATACGCAGAATTTGCTCCGACGATGAAAGATTCCTAGAAAGGTCTGAAGAGCTGGCTAAACATTTAATTTACCGAGGCTACGACAAAGACCTGATTGCGGAGGCAATCCAAAGGGCCAAACAAACAAACCGTGATGACCTACTCAGATATGGACAGAAAGAAAAGGTTGATAGGATACCATTTATTCTGACCTATCACCCAGACAATCCCAAAGTAGGTAAAATCATCGCAAACCACTGGCCAACCGTGCAATCGTCAGACATACTAAACCTAATACTTCCGAACAAACCTGTAGTAGCTTACCGGAGACCAAAAAACCTAAAGGACATCCTAGTCAGGGCCAAGCTAACAACAATCGCTAGTCAAAACCAACCTAGTCAATCTGGACCCTGTGGCGATGAAAGATGCAAAACCTGTCAACATATGATAGAGACCAAGACATTCACTAGCACAGTGACTAAAGAAAAACTAAACATACATGGTCCAAACAAAACGTGCAAAACAGAGAATGTGATTTATCTCATCACATGTAAGATCTGTGGCCTTCAGTACGTGGGAGAAACTGAAAAGCTACACATAAGGATAAACCTTCATAGATCTGATTGGATGACAAAAAAGCTGTACAGAAGCCCGGTCGCAGAACACTTCTCCTCCCCTGGCCACACTTTCAGTGATATAATACTTATCGCTATTGCCAACAACCACAGCTGGAGTTCCGAAACCAGGAAGGAAAAGGAATCATACTGGATACGCCGCCTTAGAACATTGAAACCAGGCGGTCTAAACCAAGAAGACTAGAAAATGAAAACTATGCACTAGTAGAATCTAACATTTTCTAAATCTTCTTATCCTTCAATTTTTACTATAAGAATAACCGGTATAGAACCAAATATCCGGGATATAATCTGCGTTACATATGTACACAAAGTAAAAATAGATGTCGCTTTGGCTTGTAGACTTTTAGGGAATTATACAACGTTTTCAGTTTTCGCAACTAGTCTATACAAGCTGGTTGTATTTATAGTTTTAGCACATGTGAAGATAGAAATGTAGAGGTTTACAAACGCAACGTTTTTGTGTTTATTTGTTTGTCGTAACTATGTTTTGTATTTGCCTTTGAAAAAGACTCATTAAGAGTCGAAAGCGCTTAGGCTAGTTAGTTACTAGTTTCGTACTGTTCGTCGTCAGTTTATTGCATCTATTTTAATTAATCCCGGACAAACGTGATCCCTTGGTGGATCCAGTACGCTTGAGAGGGTTGTTATTCGCCATATGATTTGTATTCTTTACATATATATATATATATATATATATATATATATATATATATATATATATATATATATATATATATATATATATATATATATATATATCGTATTGCTAGACAATAATACAATAACCAAAAAAGCAAACGGTCTGCATCACGATTTTGTAAAACTGTTTATGAAATTTAATGATGATATGTACGCACGTGACGCCTGCGTTAGTTTCATAAGAGCAATGGCTATTAGAGCAAATCATCCAAAACTCGAAACAGATTTCATAATCAAACCTGGAGTGAAAAATTTTGATGACAAACGTTATTGAAAAATTGGAATAGATGCATTTGTATTTTGGTATTGTTTTGATGATAGATCTCGATATAATATTCTATGACTAGGTATGTAATTATTGTGTAAATAATAAAAAATATTGTTTGACAATATGATAGTGATAAATAGCTACAAAAGCAAGAAATAGTGATAAATAGCTACAAAAGCAAGAACCAATATCTGATAATGGACAGCAAACAGTTGACAGCTGCAATTAATAATGAAATATCAGGTATATAGTTTGCCGCCGCAGCTCAAGACAAACTAACAACTTTCGCTTATCAGATCTATTGACCGAGAGTATTTCAATTACCTAGAACAACTAAGCCAGACATTATAAGTAGCATTTAAAAATTTAATAATCCAATAAGTCATCAAAAATTTAGGAAACTTACCATTGATCTCGATCGATCAAAAGCATATTTTATCGACAAAAATATCTTCTTAACAAGCACAGATAAATGATTTGTTCGAATGTCGCCGCTGTGTCAGGATTGTGCTAACATTAGTCACCTGGTCGATTGGTCAATTTCAATGACCTAGTCATATGCCAAGTATCATAGTTCATAATGATTTATTCCCAACTTCAGCATTCACGACTGCCACAAATAGGAAGATATGCTTCAAACTGCAGTTATTTTAAAGTCGTATGTGCATACAAGTATAACATGACATGAACTAGAACTTTCGCATATCAGTGGACTTTATTACGTTGTTAGAAGTTGTTCAGATATAGAGACAGAGTTGTAAAATTAAACCGATGTGAGAGAGAGAGAGAGAGAGAGAGAGAGAGAGAGAGAGAGAGAGAGAGAGAGAGAGAGAGAGAGAGAGAGAGAGAGAGAAAGAGAAAATCCCAAAGTAGGTAAAATCATCGCAAACCACTGGCCAACCGTGCAATCGTCAGACATACTTCCGAACAAACCTGTAGTAGCTTACCGGAGACCAAAAAACCTAAAGGACATCCTAGTCAGGGCCAAGCTAACAACAATCGCTAGTCAAAACCAACCTAGTCAATCTGGACCCTGTGGCGATAAAAGATGCAAAACCTGTCAACATATGATAGAGACCAAGACATTCACTAGCACAGTGACTAAAGAAAAACTAAACATACATGGTCCAAACAAAACGTGCAAAACAGAGAATGTGATTTATCTCATCACATGTAAGATCTGTGGCCTTCAGTACGTGGGAGAAACTGAAAAGCTACACATAAGGATAAACCTTCATAGATCTGATTGGATGACAAAAAAGCTGTACAGAAGCCCGGTCGCAGAACACTTCTCCTCCCCTGGCCACACTTTCAGGGATATAATACTTATCGCTATTGCCAACAACCACAGCTGGAGTTCCGAAACCAGGAAGGAAAAGGAATCATACTGGATACGCCGCCTTAGAACATTGAAACCAAGCGGTCTAAACCAAGAAGACTAGAAAATGAAAACTATGCACTAGTAGAATTTAACATTTTCTAAATTTTCTTATCCTTCGATTTTTACTATAAGAATAACCGGTATAGAACCAAATATCCGGGATATAATCTGCGTTACATATGTACACAAAGTAAAAATAGATGTCGCTTTGGCTTGTAGACTTTTAGGGAATTATACAACGTTTTCAGTTTCCGCAACTAGTCTATACAAGCTGGTTGTATTTATAGTTTTAGCACATGTGAAGATAGAAATGTAGAGGTTTACAAACGCAACGTTTTTGTGTTTATTTGTTTGTCGTAACTATGTTTTGTATTTGCCTTTGAAAAAGACTCATTAAGAGTCGAAAGCGCTTAGGCTAGTTAGTTACTAGTTTCGTACTGTTCGTCGTCAGTTTATTGCATCTATATATATATATATATATATATATATATATATATATATATATATATATATATATATATATATATATATATATATTACTGCGCAATGCAATAAAGTATTTGATGATGCAAGTGTTTATTTCATATTTGAACTTACATAACATTTCTATTTGTGTCTTCATAAAAGACACTTTTACGAGGTAATCAGAAAGATCGACCAGATGTCCATTACCAAATATAACCTGATCTACATCGCCATATTCTATTTCATACATGAGCGGGCCAGTATCAGTAAACAATAGTATATTTGAAGGCCACTGATTTTAACAACATTGTAATGAAAATCGTACACGAGCCATTTCTATAAATCTAAAACAAGCTCAAACAAACAGCTTGATTAGGCTCAGATTTGTTTTTCGTCGCGGCATTTCGACATGATTTTCATTAAAAAGGTTTCATACTAAAAAAAATCATCGTCTGACAAAAGTTTTTTTTCTGCGAATGATATTATTAACTAGATTTGTATTTGCTCGTTTCCTAGTATTTTCCATTGTCGAACGAAAAAGGAGTAGTTCATAAGCTTATATAAGTTTTGTTTTCAAACTCGTTTTCGCTATAGCTCTTCTAGAAGTGTTTAATTTAATATAACCTTTCGTCCAAGGTGATTGATTAAACTTTAAAACTCTATAAACTTTTCTAAAAACAAGGCCAGCATCTACTGCTTGTTTTAAAACTATATAATGAAAAACATATTTTCGCTTATCGAATAAATTTGGTAACAGTTCTTTTACCATATTAATTTCTCTTGTTGTTCTTGAGATAGCAAACTACAATTATGATTGATTCCGCACAGAAAGGATAATCGTTGTGCATATTGTGTACCGAAATTGGATAATCGAGATCAACTTCAACTAACTACGAAATATCGTCGTGTAACTTGTTTTTGTTTCCGTTAGAAATTGTTCAGTCGTAATCTACCAAATGTCATTGGTTCTGTCATAGAATAACCTTACAAATCATTAAAAGATAGATAAATTATATACTTTGAAGGAAGCTGAGGATTGTACTCTTTTAGATATTTGTTTGCTTTACAATATTTCCTTGTTATAACGCTAATATTGCCTTTGATACCTTTTTCGATAAAATTGAACATATAAACGTCAGTCAGTAATTCTAACCTTACTTTACTAAACTATAAATGAGCATCACAAGATAACCCTGGGGAAGAATAATGCTAGCACGAATATATTCCATAATTTTATCGTTACTTTTCGAAAACATTCAAATGCGTCCACCTGCAGACACATCGATTTTCAAACAAAATCGTGATAATTGCAAAGGTTGTTATAGTCAAATTTTTTCCAAGTGTCTTTCGCGTATTTGTCACTAATTTTTAAATTCATTTCTAAGTTGTGAATGCAATTTATCTTTGTCAGGTAAATACGTTTCATCTAATTTACTCCAATCATCGAGATACTCGTACGGAAATACACTTTTCTGAGTCTATATATATATATATATATATATATATATATATATATATATATATATATATATATATATATATATATATATATATATATATATATATATATAAGTTATAGCCAAAATAGTCTTTGAGTTATCAAACTTACTATAAATGTTTACAAGCTTGTCTAACGTTGCTGCCAATAAAAGGCACCTTACCTAAAGTAACTGACATATACTTTTCAATTTTACGTTAACAAGTTTAAAACGAGATTTTATTTCAGGATCAGCAAATGCGTTTACGATAATATAGCTATCGTATCGTCTAAAAGTGTGAAGACCTGGAATAAAATTTGGGGTTTGAAATTTTAAATTACACACAATATGAGCCTCTGCAAGATATTACCCAGTCAAATGACAATGGTCACGTACATTTTATTATCAGGCGAGTCAAAAGCTTTTTCACAATATTGCAAAATTCCGCTTGTTTGTGATCAGATTCTTATTGAGATGTCAAGTTTAATTATGTAGGTATTCTTTTCAAACGATTAAATATATGATCAACTTCGCCTATTAACTGCTTGAGAAGCCAAACAGCTGAATTTTTATCGCGATATAATTTGATTACTTTGGATAAACGGAAATAATCACAACAAAATATCTTGAACGTCACTCCGCACGTAACATAGGTTTTGAGTTTTTGTTGTACTCGATTTGTAAGAATTATTTTCTACGTCAGGCACAAGCTGGAGCAAGCACTCGAAGTTGGCGTATATAAAGAGAGGAGTTTTTAGCTTATGCTTATCATTGACAAACTGTAATAAATTATTTTCTTTAGACGGCATTGCTATTCGTCTTACGTCACTACAGTACTGAAAATGCTTTTGTAATTTTTCATTGTTAAACCGACCATGCAATCAGCGATAACAGAAGAATGTATTGTTTTGTTTACCATACTGTTTGCCAACTAGTCCATAAAATGTTTTTAAATCCAAATAATAATTCTTATAAAACGGCATGTTTCTTGTCTATTGTGAAGGTTTTTCGAAATAACTCTCGGATAAACGCTTTTATGCTCGTTAAGACTTGTTAAGCTTTGGCTCGTTCAAAGTAACATAAAGAAAGAGTGAAGACAACAATCTTAGTAAATTTTAACAAATATAATTTATTTCCCTAGAAAACATAAAAATATAAATATGTGAAACAAGACTTACGATTTACGAAAACGATCCAAATTGTTTGTTCTAAAGATATAAAACTAAAGTCCTGTGAACATCTAAATTAACACAGTCTGAAGTTCAGTTCTGGTCCAAAATGGTAGATGATGACATCAGATGCATGCTAACACAAAAATCCAGAATTTACACAGTGTAGCACAGTTTGTATTGTTCCGTTCCAATTTAGAAGAATTTCAGAAAATGTTTTTCTCCAAACCAGTACTACAGGAAAATAAATATTTAGAAAAACGAAGTACAAATAGCTCCAGTAACAAAATGCATGTCGTTCTTCGTAGACACACGAACAGACAACTTCTCCTAGCACAAAAATACCTTTTCAAGGAAATAGAAACTGTAATTCTAAGATGTTAAAATCGGCTACGACTCTCTTTTACTCTAATTATGGCTGTGACTGTGACTGAACTTTCTTACAAATAACTAAGCATATAAACCAAGCCAATACGTCGTTTCATGTACACGCGCACGTAGGACACGTGTAATTTCGCAATGCATCTGGACACATTTACGACTTAAGTAACCACGATATTTCTAGCACCATATTAGACCCATGCTAACATAATCAAAATAATAATTACATTTAAATTTAATAAAAATGAAATAAAAATATTTATACGGAGTTCATTCCTTGAAACACACATGCTTCATTTACAGGGTTGTAACAAACCAATTACGTTAACTGAAATATTATTATCTTGCTTTACTCGTTCCGACATTTGATTTTCTGCAACTGGAAAGTCAATATCATTACAACGCGAACGAGTTTTCTCCTGGAAATATAGCAGAAAGAATTGCCCACTCAAAACATCTGTCAGTGATGTTTTTGATGTTTGTACAGCACTCTCTATTTGTTGCATTTTTTGTAATATATCAATATGCTATCTACCGCGTAATATTTTATAATTTATTGTTTGAAATAAAATTTCAGTAATAATTTCAAACTTCCAACCTAAAACCGAGTCAGCAAATTTTTATGTCTTTCTCCAAATTTATTGGTGCATTTCAATAGCTAGTGATGAAAAATTAGTCCCAAGTAGAACACGCCTTGATTATGCTTTAATGTAAGGGTGTGCGAGTTCCTTGTCTGACCCATATAGCTTTGAAAATATAACGTGATATTGCACTAATATTTTGAATCCCTTATATTTTGCAAATTCATGTTTTACAGTTAACTCTAGCAAATGATAGACTTGTTGCCGTGCAATTTATCAGCACAATTTCTTTTTATCAAACCGATAACTGTTGTAAAATTTTGCAAAGGCTGTAGGTATTTTTTCAGGTCCTCCCATAAGACCCTTTTTGTTAATAACATTTATTTCATCATTATTATATAATAGCATGATATTATATCTCTAAATGATTGTTCGATCGATAACTCACCGCACACCAGTTGACAATCAGCTAGAGATATAGACTTCTTATAGCATAATGACAGAATATCTGAGATATAAGAGACTGACAACGGAAGAGCAAGAAGCATATCATGTTCACCCGAAGCACAAATTATATGCTGGAAATACTCTTGGTTCAGTTATTAATATAAAATCTAGAAAATATATTGGCAGACCAAAACCAAGTGCAATTATAATTTCAGTAAAAGGGGATGATAAATATGATAAATATATGACTGGAATAATTGTAAAAGATTTTGTTTATACTATTTTGCGATTACATTCCAGAAAGAAAAAGAGTCTATAGAGACAATAATTCCAGTACTGATGACAATATTGAGAATTTAGCATTACAAAAATGAGTATCAACTTCATCCTGTGTTCGATTTATATCAGGCATATGACAAAAGAAATTATTCATCATATAAGAACAAAATATGTTGGAACTTTAATAAATAATGTTTTTTAGGTGAACTGGTTAGAGAAACTAAAACTGACCATGTTTGTTTACGATCCCATCGTTTTGTGTTTGACACTTTCAAAGACACTGTTTCAAATAACTTAGATACCACATTAACAAAATACAAGCCGATAATCGTTTTGAAAATTTAGATTTAGTTGCACACAAGTAAAATACTGAACGTGGAATAGGTGGCGGTTATAATTTTAAGAATCCAAAAAGATCATTTGTTTAAAAAAATTTAGAAACTGGAGAAAAAATGAAATTTAAATAAATATTAGCTGCCGCAAAATATCATGAAATCAATTCTCGTTGAATATCACATTGCTAAAAATATAATAAAATAATTCATTTTGCTATTGACCAATAACAAATATTTTGGCAGCTTATGAAACCGTTTTCAAATCTAAAAATAACTGGCCAGCAAAGGAGCATAAAATACGATTTTGGTTTTGTTGAAATATTAAATTTGATGCAAGTTGATAATGAAATGTAAATCTGTGCTTGTAAGATTTGAACAAATTTATAATAATATTATGGCATCGATATAGTATCCAGCAATTAAATTTATCACTGTGTCCTATCCATTTAACTAAACTTTTCTTGTCTCGTTTTCTGGTAACGTTTTCAAAAACTCATACGTCTTGGGAAGTTTTCTGAAATTCCTGCTCGTAAAATCTGCCAGTTATAGGTTCGCATAATAAATCCTTTAACGCGTATGTTACATGTTTTGTCAAAGGTACTTTATCAGTGACAACTATTTCTTTGCTAAAGTTAGGAGTAAATCCTTTTCAAATGTTTTGTTAAAGAAATTAAAATTTTACCACTCACTTAAAATTTATGTTTGCGATATATGATTTCATTTGCTAATAAAGAATTTTTAATTGCGTCATTTGTTGATGGTCTAGTGGTTCGGTGTTTCGTGTTATTATATTCTTCAACAATGCTCCGTAAATTGTCAATATATTTACTCGTATTTTTACTTGTCAAATATTTATTTTTTTTTCATTTAGCGTGTGTTTAAATCGCTCGACAACAAGGCTTTTACATTCGTTTCCTGTAAAATACTTTTGATTTTATTTTGAGTGAAAACCGCTCAAATCGTTTATTATAAAGTTCTTCTCCGTGATCGGTTAAAATTTTATTTGGTTCTCTGTACTAAATATGATATGTTTCAGCGCGTCAGTTATTTATCTTATTTGAAATTGGCATATTTACTAAAACAATCTTTGTCATTAAACAAGTATATCTAATTATCGTTAAACTCAGCAAGATTTGACACATCAACTAAATATATCGCCCATATATCGTCAACTACATTTGCGACAACTTTACGTCGCATAGACTTTTCAAGGTTTGAATAATTCAGCTGCAACATCATTATACAATTCCTTTCCGTATCGCAATTTATATTTTCATCCAAACAAACCCTGTACCAGCCTTCTCTCAAAACATTCTCGCATATTTATTGGTTTCGTGTCAAAAGGTTCGCCTGACTTTATTTTGTCACAATCAGCCCTATCTTGCTCGTTGTCCCTGTAATAGATATGACGCATTGCTTTCATCAATTTGATTGTAAGGTTCTTGTCGTATCAAAAGTTTATCATGTTCGTCTAGATTTTTATCAAAATGATCATAGTATCCAGTGTATGTATGGCCTGGTAATGTCTAACCGCATTTTGGTGTTGGCAATTTGATAATTGCTTTATGCATGTCTATACCTATCCCTGTTTTTTTTCTATTGTTACAGCGCTGACAGTATGTGACAATTTTATTTTGCTCAAGACATAGATCTCTATCACAATCACCTTCACATATAATTTGTGTATTAGTTGTTCACTAAAATGACATCAGGGCAACCAGCTCCGGACAATTTCTTTAAAAACTCACTTTTCTGTTCACCATAATTGTACAAATACTTTTTTAACAACGTCCTGTTGTTCTTTGTTCTTTCTGTTGTTTCATTGATATTTTCTGTTTTAGCTTTCCATTTGAGACAATATGTTGATATCATATGTTTTGTAATTTAGATAAAATCGCTAGCTAACTTTAGAAATTTTCCATACATGTATTGCAATATCTTCCTTAACGTGATAAGGATGCTTGTCAATTGTAAAATAAAGTTTAAAAATTAAATTTAAACTGAAACATTTGTTTAATAAACAACATGCAATAATATCCACAAGCAGAAGTTCTAACAGGCTAAATTTGATTAGAGGAATAATATATTATTTATATTTTTTATATCATTTTTAATTGCGTCTCTCGGAGCAAGTTCAAAGAAGTCAAAATATTTATTACTTTAAATTGCTACCCAATGTGTACCAGATTAATCATTGAAAGTTTTTATATTTATCATGCAGGAACTAACAGCTGATAGAGCGTTAAATTAATCTTTGGAATAAACGTTATACATTTTTGTAGTTTATCTAGCATATCAAAGTTACTTATCTGGAAGGCTGTGTTCCCGGCAATGTTAATCCTCGTCGTATTCCAAACAGATTTGGAAGCGGTTTTCCCTCTAGTCCCACTAAAAGTGAAACTATTGGGATAAATCCGAATGTGTTTTGTTCTTCGTTGTTGTTTTTTCGTCGTTCCATTTTATTTATCAGCCATATTACAATTAACATCGACATTTATAATTAACTTTAAACTGTTTTTTTTTATTATACTGACGCTAATGTTACCATGAACGTCAACTAATTTTTTGTTGTGCCAGATATTTTTCCAGAAGCTACTGCTGGTCCTAATGTAACCAACAACGTAAAATGTTAAATAATAACGTTCTGGCTATTACTGATACAATCTTGTCCTGCCATGGCTGTTATTTAAGAGACACTTAAATTTACAATTAAAGAGTTTTTACGATTTAAAATTTAAATTTAAAGAATGTTTACGATCGTACCTATACACTTGTTTTCTGGTTAACATAACTGTTATCAAAATACCCTTGGAAATATCAGTTTTGGTTTTTAATGATACCTGTCTCTGCTTTGCAACAGCAGCTGCTAATTTTTTTGACTTGACCATCAGTCAAATATATTTCTTTTACAATATATTTTGTGATCTTATATAACATTTACAGAATAAATTCAAAGTTTGTTCAAATTTGTAAATTACTATCAAATTTTTACCTTGTAACGTTTGCCTCCAACATAATCAATCGTAATAAATCTGTCGCTGATCACTAACGCGTACACGTACAACTGTTCTGCTGAAATTTCAGTATCGCTTGCTACGTTTACTAACATCAAACTTAAATATTGAATAAAGTGTATGAAACTCCTCTACCGATATCTGAGATCCATCTCCAACGTCCTGATATCACTGCACTGTGTAGAGTAGATACATGTAAGGTCGAGCAATATTTGTATTAGCGTCATTTGCAAAATTGCATTCTATCACTCGTCCTGGGAAATATTTTTAATTTAGTCTAGCATGCATTTGTTTAACACCAACGTTATAATTTTGGCATTAGTTTGTTGTTTTTTTTTATCACATTGCATTTCCCATTGAAATACATCAAACAAAGGTCTTGTCAGTAGTTTATTTGATATTTTGCAACTTGCCATGTATTATTAGTAGTATTCGGAACTAAGTTTTGAGATATTGTATGTTATTAAAAAAATTATGTTTGTACGTTCACCGGAATATTGTTTAAATCTGACATTTTATTAATTGATTGCATTATTAGTGGCATTCATGGCACAAGTTTGTTTATAATAAAATTACATCAGCTTCTCCATATCGAAATAGTCTTTTGGATCTGCTCGATCTAAAATAAGTGTATGTTTAATACTTTATTGTAGTTGTAACAAAAGCCGAAAATCATAATTAATAGCAACATCATTGTAATTTGACAAGATCCTTCTGCAAGTTTTTTCTTATAGCAAAACCTTCATTGTAACGTGGATTCTTTTAAGCCAACTGTGTTATTGATTAAATCTAAAATTGAAACAGGTGAATTAGCTACTGTCATAATCTGTCTGCGAATTTCCAATATTGTCTTTTGTGACAGTAAAATATACCTTCGTCTCGAGTGTTAAATGTTCTTATACCAGTATATTTTATTCGTTTGAATTTTCATCGAGATACTCAACATACTCAAATTTTGCTATAATATCATGTTTCTGCCAAATGTAGATAATTTTAACTGCCATTTTGTATTTATTAGATTACATAAAATTGTATTGCGGAGCTTTGATTTTAGATATTAAGTTTGTATAATCAGCTTGCCCTCCGGTGACAAGAGTTTTCTTTTTCTTGATGTTAATACAGCACATTGAGTTTCTTTTGTTGGAGAGATTTCTGATATAACTTGTTTTGTCTCAAACGATGACGGTGTTCCTTAAATGGGATCAGCTATTTTCTCACAGCAGTTTCAGCGGCAAATGCGGCTATATTTGCAACAGCTTTACCTGCGTCAAGTTCAATTGGTGCAACTTTTCACCTTATCTCTAGAGCTTTCTCAACAATTGTATTTAGTACATTTCACAAAAATACACCGACTATTTTTTTTTGATAATTTATTTTTTGTTTCATTAAATCTGAGGTTGCATAATTTTTATTCCGCACGTAGGTGAAAATAATAAGCAACAATCTCGTTATTCAGATCAAGCTGTCGTCCAGATTAATGAGAAACTGAATATTTATTGCTGTTATTTGATTTTCAGCATTTAATGGATTATAATTAACTTGACTTGGACATATTAGCATGAACAGTATTGGCGGAACATCTGGCGAAAAACTATATATCATTTGCCCTTTAAAACCTGGACTGAGTAAGATCCAGAGGCAATTGAACATTTTAAAAATATTATGTTAACTTCAGTTATCTTTACTGTCAGATGTAAAATCTTGTCCTACAGATACATAATTTTCATGACAAATTCCTACCACCGATGCAATATTTGATGGCAATATAAAACAAGCTATTATAATATTTTTAATGTCATCATAGCGCGCAACGTACTATAATTGGATGCCATATAAAAATTGCCAGCTTTTGTTATAAGTTCTTATATTATTTAATTCAGACCAGTAATATTGTAGACCAATTGTAGAAATGTAATTTTGTTCCCTTGCCGTTTTCTTATTATATCTGAGCAATGTTAACTCGTCGTTTACTCCAGTTTACACGTTAGCCATGGAATGCCAGCACGTGTAAGAAATTAGTCCAATTTCATACCGTTTTACAGCATCCAGTTGTACTAGGGGAATATAATTTGTGGAAACATTCACGCTTTCTTTAGCGGTTGTCCTAGAGTTTAGTAATAATGTTGCTGACATTGTCATTTATATAAAATTATTATCTTAAATAGTTCTAATATATATATATATATATATATATATATATATATATATATATATATATATATATATATATATATATATATATATATATATATATATATTAAATTTCCTTGATCTATATTAAGTTGCGGTATAAAATTTAAGCTAGTATAATGCTAATAAATCTTCCGATGTTAAATGATCAAGAATGTTAATAATTTTATTGTTGATTTCAGCGCAAACATTACCAGCCGGTTTTGATAATATCAACAAAAATAACATGACTATCATTTCAGCATGTGATATATATATATATATATATATATATATATATATATATATATATATATATATATATATATATATATATATATATATATATATATATATAATCTTAATATCGACTAACTTTCTTCTAATTCACCACACTGTTAAATTTTTAATTTGTAATCGTCGTTCAAGTGGCAAGTGGATTACTGATTATCTGATTTATTTCAATTTTTCTAGCAACAAGAATATATTCAGTAAGAGCCTCAGCAATTTGTTTTTCTTTCGTCACGAAATTCCTGTAATAAGGTCGAAAAAATGTTCTCAACATAATACGACAAATTATGGCTTAAATTAATACTTTTACTGAGACTACCAATCTTGGACTAAAATCACTCAACATATTATTTCTAGCAAATTTTATAGTCGAATGTGCCATTATCATTCATCATATTCTAAACAACGTTATGTTAAATCAAATAAGCTGTTGTTAGTGTATATTGATGAAACAGGAAACGATTATTGTAATCGGGTGAATGAAACAGATATATACGAAAGTGAATTAGGAGATACGTTTGACTCCTACGAATGGTTAAAGAATTATAAGGTACTAACATATAAATGATATGGTAATACTTTGTCAGATGTTTATGACAAATACATAATTTTTATTGATGATCATAACAATAATAAATTTGTGATTTTCTTGATTCGATTGTTGGTGCTAGAATATTAATCTTTATCTTTGGAACAAATATTGTATCAGGAACAAAAAAATCACCGATTTCAATCACATTTTAGAAAAAATTCCAAATCAAGATGTTTACGCGATAATACGATATTACATATATTATTATAAAATCATTGTTGAGTGAAAAATGTTACAAATATTAGATCAAAAAGCATGGGATAATATTATATTTGCCACTGTTTATGACTAGGTAAATTAATTTCAAGTTGAACATCATAAAATCCGTTTTCATTAATAGTATCAGGTGCTGGGGCATCTTTTGCATCAGCGTGTAAAAAAATTGAACCCCGACTTGTGACTAAAAATATGCCTGCAAAACAGCTAGTATATCCTACAAAAATAACTTGATCAGATACGATATTGCTTACGAGGTATAATATATGATATGGACAATTTAATGCGCGAGTTAGTTAACCGATATTCTACCAATGAGGGTCAGCAGTTATGAAAAAGTTTATCATAAAAATGTGTTAATGATAGAGTATGACATTTTATATATATTTTAAAAGCTATATTTCTATCACCACCTTACTGCAGCGAATAAATCCAGAAGACGTAATTCGCATTTATTTGAAGGGGTAGAGTTTCTGGGCTAGATATCTCCTAGCTAAAAACTGAAAATCTTGTTGGGATAAGGATTGGTGGGACTCCGAGATGGTAATTTGTATTTGTTTGGAGGAGGGCAAAGGTCCTGGGGTAAAGTTTCCTTTTTCTCTACTACTTGAGAAACCTTATTTTCATAACCTCAGCATCAAAGATTAAAGACTGTTTTCAGTCCTATATCTAATCCGCTACACCTCAGTTTAATAGAAAGTGCACATGCATAACGTAACAATCGTGAAGTATTTTCCTGGAAAGAAAATCGCCTTTTCACAAACTGCAATGAACTCACTCAAATCAACAAACAATGGAGATGTGTGTGTGTGTGTGTGTGTGTGTGTGAGTGCGTGAGCGTGTATGGGTGTACAAATGCTTGAAATATCAATTCCATTTTTTTTCTTTATTTTATTCATCTCTTAGATATTACGATAATTGTAAATGTACGGTATTGGCGAAACAGAAACAACAAATGAATTATACTAGATTATATTTAATTGTAAATATCTTACAGATTAAATCATACAGGAAATGTAATCATTTTGTACGAAACTTCACAGTTCTGCACAACTGTAGTCATATAGTAATAAATATGCTCGCATTATAGACGAAAGCATTTTTCCAGGCACGCAGTCAAATATCAAAGGGTTGAAATGCTGACGAATCTCAGCCGTTACTTCAGAATTTCTTGGCTGAAAGTAAAAACTATATATATATATATATATATATATATATATATATATATATATATATATATATATATATATATATATATATATATATATATATATATATATATATGCAGAAATATAAAAACCTTATCGTAGAAGGTGAATTTGTCCTACATCGCTACACATTGTAATAAACATACGAGATATTCACTTTTCACTACCAATCATTATTTACAATGGAATTCTAATTTTTGTAAATATTCTCAATTTCTTGCATATTCTGAAAAGATCAGCAATATTACAAGACAGGGATTAGTTTCCTTGTAGAATATATTTAGCGTGTGCATTGTTTGGATGGTGGTGAAATAATGTTTATCCTACATACCAGACGGATATTGAAGGCCAATTCCACCCGAAAGTCCAAAACCGAATTCTCTGCCAAAACAACCACTATATCTGCCATAGAGTAAATCGCCAAATCCGGTGGTGACAGAGCTAGAAAAGGAAACAGCTATTCGAGTTATGCCCTGTGGTGTCAATAATGGTCTACCTGTTCCAGAACTGCTGAACCCGAGTGAGTTGTCCACTGACGCGAGAATCGAAGACAGCACTAGTTTCAGCATTTCCTCTAACAGCACCTGTAATATCTCTAAAACCACCATTAAGCCCGTAGCCAGCGCCAGGCGCGAATCCATCCCCATATTGACCAATTCAATATCCTTGGCTGTAATAGATGCCATCAAGATTGTATGGCCCATGACCATTAACGAAGACATTTGTAGGGTTTTCAGATCCGAGGGGGCCTGTAGCAGTGGTGACAGGACCAACCTTCATCATCTGACTTGCATTATGAGGGGCTATTTCAAAGCCTTTACCTAAAGAGATTGATACTCTTCCCCTTGTAGTACTGACGGCATGTCCTCGACCGAAGCCAATCGCTGTAGGTCCTGCAACCACACTGGAACCAGCGTTATTAAATCCACTGAACGCACCTCCATCATCACCTTAGGGGTAAAAGCCGTATGGAAAACCATCAGGAGCAAAACAATATGTCGAATTTGTGGCTGTGGACAAAGCGATGCAACATAAAATGATGATAGCTTTCATCTTGGAATCTGAAAAATATATACCATCTGTGAATCGCCTGAAAATAGTAAATGTATTAGGAATTGACAGTTTATTGTGGCACATAATACATACGAATAAATATAAGCTTATCAGTAAAATCTGAACTCG
>JAEAOA010002087.1:555000-575000 GCA_016746295.1 Potamilus streckersoni
TTTGCTAAGTACACTTACCCAAACTAGCCGTTGGTGGGTGTGCGTCTGTGTTCTACTCGAAGAGTGTTGAATTGGGTCGTGACTCCACAAACGACAAAAAACTTGACTGTATAAAATTAAAAGGATAATATAATCATCAACAGGGCCAATGATTTTAATACAACTCTACCATCAGCATCAAATGAACCACATCAATCTACATCGTTGGAGACAGTTTTGCAGGTTCGTGTAAATATGCGATTAGTTCAAAAATAACTTTGTCAATATTTCTGGTAATACCAAATATGTGACTGAGAAGAATTTCACATCGGAAAATTGTAACGAGACTCCGCGATCTTATTATTGAGTAAATACGCCATTATCAGATGCATAATTGACAAAACTGTTCTCGTGTAAACATTGCTATGTCCGCTAACTCCAACAATTGTTGTGGCCAAGTCAACATTTTCCACAATTAATTCGATTTCTTTTACAATCAATGAAGTAATGTGCACTGTTAAACAACACCATGATGACCTTGTTAACAAATCTCTATGTGGTATTCGCGGATTAATCGATACCGTCATTCTGTACCAGATTTTCCCCACATTCAAACGGTACAATTTGCACTCGCAAAACTATTTTTACTTGATTAAGGTCTATCGACGAATATGAGTAATATTGAAAAGCTCTCTTGCTTTGGTCCACTAACACAAATGCTGTAATAAAACTTATATTGGAACACATACATCCTGATATGGTTTCATTGCAAGCACTTTATGTTTCAACTTATGTTATTGATTCTCTTTAAAATCAATTCAATTTGGCTTTGCCATTCACGTCTAAATCCAATGCCATTCTTACATTTGCAATCGCCGTATCTACCACTTGCTGTTGAGCTTTCATTGTTAATGTTTATACAAACTGTAGGCTGAAACTATTATGTCGTTAGCAATGTAACTTAAACTGTTTTTAATTTTCGTATTCGATCTCAATGCGACTAAGCTGCCTAAATGTTCATTTTTGTTTAAATTAATTTACAGCATGCTTAGTACTATCTATAACTCGCATAGTAACTTGTTTAGCAATAGGTTCGGCGCCAATGATGAGGTTCTGAATATTTTTAGTGCTCTCGTAAATAATCCTACTACATCATCACTAAGAGCAGTTCCATATTATGTACACAGATTTTATGGCAATAACTACACAGAAAATGGGTTTCACTCTTCCATGCATTGCTGTCATTGTTATTATTACATATCAGGTCAACCTCTATTTTTTTTACCATGAAAATCAAAACCATGACTGTCGTCATCTACAAGGAAAATAATAATATATGTCAGCCAATTACACGGCATGGTAAATACACGTGTGCTGCGGGAGTAATCAATATTAAATCCCCGGGTTCCATGTTTGGTGAATACTCAAACAATATGTAACCCTGAACAGCTATGCCTTTCGTTTTAGACATGCTTTCATAACTATCACTGACGACCTCACAGGTTAAACTGACTTGCATTGTTAAGATAATGCCCACAATGCTAGGCCCGATATTGTCCAGTTCTTGAAGGTCCTCTAAGCAAACAGAATGTGCACTGCATCATCGCCATAACGTGCATTGTTATCTTTGTAAGAGTCTAGAAAAGCAGAGGTTTCTACCGAAACATTCAAGGATTCCAGGTCCGCGTAGATAAGGTATTGGACTTTCGCTTTTTCGTAGCACTGCGGTAAACTTGGCAATGCCTTTACCAAGCTTTGTCATAATTATGTGCTGTGGTTACACACTGTTAACATCGCAGTAATAATGGGTTATTATGGCTCGACATAGGTCTCGACTTGCGTATATATTTTGTAGTCCATCCCGATCCTGTCTTTGTATATTTCTTCAGCGTTTCCAGCATCTTTAAACTGCCTCTGCCAACTTTGTCATTGATGGCAGCGCTGCTGCGTATATACAATATGCTAGACTCGATAAGTACAATCTGCAAAATTTCGTGTCTACATTCACATATCAGAGTACATATATTGTATTAACCATGTAGAATAAAAGATTATAACTTTGATTTTGTAGGAAACCCTTTGAGGTCATTCACATCAATAAGTGTCTCTATCCCACTTAGGTTTAGATTTGAATTACGATTTGCTACATTGTTTTGCATAAAAATCATCGCAAGTGTCACCTATATATGATCTGATTGACACTGAAGAGTATAAGGTAGAATTTTGTATGACAGAGATCTATCAAAAATAGTGACTACCTATCCTGATACTTTTCTCACTTTCACTGGAGGCCACAACAACAAAATTTATATGATACTGCTGACGTCATGGTATGTGAAGTTGCTTACTATGAAATGATATGTAACTAAAACCTAAACAGTACATATGTCATGGTTTAGGTATCTAACAAACTGATACATGTAAAAAAGCTAGATAAATATTACAAATGGAAGAATGGAACAAGATCATAAGGGAAATTTAAAATGTAGCGCAAATGTTAGGAATATATTTATTTCAACAGACCACTTTCAGCAGACGTATTGTTCAGATTTTGATCTTGGCTCAAGGAACGAATATATGTGAGTTAACCTTTCTGTTTGCAACGTTAAGACGATGCATACATCGGAGAATGAGTATACTAATCGAAGTTTTGACAGGTACAGGTGGAATGAAAACAAAGAATAACATCCTTATTACTTCATTCTAAAACGAACATTCTGAATTTTGATATATTCTGTATTAATATTGCATCCCTTTAGTAATATAAAAATGCCGGTTTTGCCTTTTTTGTTACCCTTTGGGTCAACGAACACCCGTCCTCACCTCTATCCCCATAACCTAATCACCCCAAAGCACATATTGAAACACATATTTATGTGAGGGAACCAATCATGGTATCCTTCGAAATAGAGGGAGACATTTTCATCCAGTGCTTTCATTTCTCAAAATATTTCATAAATAATTTTGGATTCTTAAATAGTCATACCTCTGCAATATCTAATTAGTGTCTGCTTTCGTCGTCGTTTTACTAAGTGTAATGTATTATTCTCGAATTATCAACTTTGCACTTAAAATTTGAATATGTTCAAGTTCGATTAATATCTAATGAGAAACCACAATCCATATCGACAAATGACATTATTTGAGAGTTTTCTTTGCATGTTTGTTTCTTTCTGCGCATTGTGTCTGGCTGATGGGTTTGGCCTGATACCTGCTACATGGAGAAGAAGCTCGAGGCCTGACAAACTCGTTTGCTACAACTTACCTCTCTCACAGAAATTTTCAAGCACGCATTCTCACTTTCCTCTAGTGCGCTTGTACGAAACGGCAACGGCATAATTTATAGCACCAAATGTCTGCAGAAATTCCAACTTTCAACCAAAGTTTCAGCGTTTAATCAGCTGTAAAAAAGGACCATACACTTGGCTGGTTGTTCTGCCCGTTCAAATTATGTACGGTGTTGGTGAAAAGATATGGGAATGGTCCGTGAAATATTGTATTTGTCAGCAGGTGTGGGTGTTGCTTGTTAAGAGTGCATTTTTATCCAAATGTTTGGAAGCTTGTATGCAGGTGCTGCTACTTTTCAGCACGACTGTGTTGATAGGTAAATATTGAATTTGGATAATAGGTATTGGCGTTGGTAACTACAATTTCTCGCTCTTTTGTAATACTTCATTGGGTAGTAGGAGTGGTGCTGGTTACTATTTATATATACTGCCAGCAAGACAGCATGTTGGTGGATAGAAGTATTATTGCCCAATACTCAACAAAAAGTTATTTTGTTCAAAGATATTAAAAAGGCAAATATTCAGTTTATATCTAATAATAGTACTCCATTTGGCCATTTTCACATGACATTTCCTCATATACCCAAAGACGTAAATAATGTTAAATCAATTAACATCTTTTAATATTCCTTTTCCCTTGTTTATGCAGTGTCAGAACGTCATATTTGCACAAGTGTAGCATAATGTTAACTGTATCTAGTACCAAGAAGCTTTTGTTGTACCCATAGTATCCCTTTATAACTATTCATAATGTAATTTGCGATAACAAAAAAATATGCTGACTTCATAATTGACGAGAATTATAATGACTAGGTGACTAGGGAAACTTTTTGTATGGCTTCTCTAACCACAGACGTTTTAAAATAATACGTTAGTTCCTAGAACGATAAATACAAGCAAAACATTACAAAAAAACTCGTCAATTATCAATATGTAAAACACTATACTCCTTGATCTTCAAGTATGCTCAGTCGGCATGTTTGCACTCATACATCAAGTAAGGTTAACAATTTAGATTCCTTATCAACACTAGTGTGAATCTTTGGCATAATTTTGTAAGATATATATATATATATATATATATATATATATATATATATATATATATATATGTGTGTGTGTGTGTGTGTGTGTGTGTGTGCTCGTGTTCATATCACTAAATGTGTCTTCATCTTTCAAATAATATGCTTCATATTGAAGTGGCAATGTTGCGTGATAATATTTAAAAGCAGCAGTGAAACGTATGTATAAGATATAAATATTTTTTCACTACACATTTGCATTTTTTATTGATACCCTGAAATTATATTCTGTTTTCCTTGAATCACTCTGTTTACCTAAATGTTTAGGTGTCCGACTCGTATAAAATACTTTTTTATACGGTACTATGAGCTGTCGCAATTGGCGCTATTCAAAAGTAATGTAGTCTTAGAAGTGGTACGTTTGGTGTCAAGATAGTTTGGCTGTGTGGGAGATGGTGCCACGTGTCTATGGCATGATGCCGTATTCCTTGCTATCGTAGAGATGTTACTCAAATTGTTAAAGCTACGTTAACAATCAAAGGCACACACGGACTGTTGTGTGACCGAAAGGGTCTTATCCTTACTAAATTTACAAATATTTACTCAGTCCTGAAGTTTTGCTTCCTACATCTGTTTTAAAGAAATGATTATTTGTTCATCTGACACTGTCCCCTCAGCTCTGCTTTCAGGAAATCGTTTTTTTTTGTGCCCCAGATCCGGTCATAACCTCAACATATTTTGGTGCAATGCACAAGTTGTCCACAGGATATCTTTAATCAAAGAGTCTTACATATCGCAAGATAATAACCTTACGTGTCTCAGATCAGTATCTCATTATTCTTTAATATCTATTGGACAAAAAAGCTAATCTTCAATAAATTTACGTCATCATATCCATCATGTGAACGACTCATCACCGATCATTCTGTCAGTTTTTAAAACTCTTGTTCCCTGTATCAGTTATCTGATTAAATGGTGTAATCCTCAATTGTTGTAACTGCATTGTCAATATTTGGCATTAATACTGGTGGTAATAACATCTATAATTAATTCCGTGGATGGTAGGGGTGGTAGAGGGGTTTATTATTTAAAAATCTTTAGTTTGAAAAATCTATGTCGCAGAGAGACAGACAGAGACAGATACGGAGAAAGGGAGAGGCAGACAGAAAGCTGCATTTCGACAATAATATTTACATAACTATCAAAATTTTTTGAGTTTTCAAATCCGACTATTTGAAACTGGCACTCTTCTTGACCCAGATGTCATCACTTTAGAGGATCATCCATTCCATTTTGGTTTGGCTGTCCCACCAAACACGAAATATTTATAAGGTAGCCTCTGATCCCAGTTCATTTTCTTTGCACTACCTTCCAAATAATTTTTTTACTGCAGAAGAAAACGATTGTCTGTACTATATATTAATTTATGGAACCATTTTTAAATGGTTTATTAGTTACATACGGTGCCCATTATATAGATTAGACTGAATAATCAAAAGAGTGTCGAAAGGAATTAAACGGTAATAAGACAGTGTGAAAGTAGCAGAAAATGGGATTCCTACTTTTTACAAACATGGTTTTGTGTTATGACTAATCATTTAAAGAACGTTATCAATCTAAAATTGTGATCAAGCGGTATTTTAATAATTCAATATCAAAATTAATTATGGAAAGACTATGTTTCTTTGCTTCGTTATCCAAATAGCGAAATAATTTTGAGCTTGCCAGTAGCTGAATTTCATCCCTTACAGCCGTATGTGGCAATTACTGCACAGAGTACGTATCTAATGTAAGATACAAAAATGGATAAAGATGTCTCGGAAAAAGTAACATAGTCTCTTGTTTAGTTTTTATTTTTTTAGATAGACGCCAAAAAGTGATTAGTTCCGAAACGGACCAGGAAAAAATGCTAAAGAAAAATATTGACAGTTAGAAGTCCGAACGGAATAAAATGACCCTGATATGCACTTTTGTGCCAACACAATATGTCTTCAAATGTTGTTTCACGTAATACTGATCTTGTATTTATTTAATCTTTTCCAGGATCAAGTCAGAAAAAAGAAATTTATTTTCTTTCAAACATCAACCAAACAACACATTAAATTACCAACGTCACTATCAACATACTTCCAGGCGCGACATATTACTGATGATGATGATGATGATGATGATGACGACGATGATGATAATGGTGTTAAAGAAGATGATTATGATGACAACGACGACGATGATGATAAAAGAAAGAAAATGAAGAGTCTTATTTATATTTAAATTATATTTTTTATTTTATTTTCTTTATGATACTATGTTATGTATGTCTGTAATTTTGTAACTAAAACTAGATGTGGTATGTGTATCTGACTAGTATCAGATTTTATAAACAACACATAAATTTAACATTACGATCTTTATCAATAGAGGTGAGCATATTTATCTTATTCTGAGTCGATGATATTGGTGTTCGGAAACATGGTGTATCTGATATTTGCCATGTTCTTTATTACTTTTTTAGCAATACACTTTATTTTGTTGATAACTTATAATGCTCTAAACATGAACCTTTTAAGCTCATCTGGTGTATTAACTTTTCAACTTGTTATATTTTAAAAATTGCTCATTCTTGCTGTAATAACATAAATCACAATCAGTTATACTGTTTTGTTTCTTTTTTATTGGTGTTCATTTATTTATTAAAATTAGCATTCACTGGCAATACAAGGTCATTATTAATAATATGATTTCATTGAACATGAAATTGAAATTATGGTGAATTCAGACATGTACATTTTGAACGCAATGTGATGCATCAAAAGACTGAATATCATCACGCCTAATGCAATTGCCACATTACCACGTTTTAGACTTTTTAAAATTTAAATTCACTTTGAGTTCGAATTTTCTAATTCTCAGATATTTTTTCACATATACGAGAACCAATAGCGAAAATAACATGCGTTTTTGTACAATATCATCTAAAGTGGAGAACTTTATTTTAATCCATCACAGAAATGGTTAGAGTTCTTGCTACAGGATGAATCACTCCAGGTTGAAAAACAAAATAAAATCTTTCTGGAGCGAAGGGTTTAAATTTTCTTTGTATATATTTTCCTAGTGAAGTGGGTTTTGGGACATATTGAACCTTAACGTGGAGAGGCCTTCAGTTTGAGGCAAGATAGGAAATTGTATTCATACAGACGTTGTCATCCGACCTTTATGAGCAAATTGTTAAATTGTTACAAAAATACTGCTTCTACAGCTGTAAATTATTCCTTGGCTTGAAAGGTCTTCTTTGCCAGTAGGACTTCGACTCAAAAGATTTGCTTTTAAACTCCATTATTAACAACATGCACCTATAAAGTTTTATTCTGGCACAAACTTTAGAAATGACTGAATAAAACTGACCAAAATTCATTATCTCTTCCTATTCGCACTTATTGAGAGAAGAAGTGGCACTTTATTTTCTCATTGCTACAGATCAAGAAAGCAAAAGAATGAAGACAGAGCTATTCCAAATGCTCTGATATCTACGATCTCGACATCACGGTCAATTATTGACAGCAATACAAGTTTGGGGTCAAAGAAATCTTAAACATTTTTTATAATGGAGATCTAGATACTGTCAATCCTCTCCATCATATCGAAGAATTCTATATAACTTATTAGTGATGATGTTATCTATAGGGAGAGACTACATCTTTACCCATTCAGGTCATTCATTCAAAACTAAGCAATGACTTAGCTGGAGATACGGTGGTGGTTAATCAACTTGTAACTCACAGATCATGATTGGATCAGAAATACCATCCTATTAAAATCTCCATGACGTTTACCTTATTTGAGCTGGTACTAGAACTATGCTAGAACAAGGCTCACAATAATTATGTTGATCAGGAAAATATTCCTGTAGTCAAGACACGTATAGGTTATAGGCTTTTGATGAAACAAATTGTTCTCCACGTATGCAAAGATCAAGATCCTCTTTTACCTAATAATTTCCTTTATTCTTATCAGGGTGACAAATTAAAATTACACATTGAAGAAAACAACGAATGATCATGCAACCTCTTTATTGTTTCAGTGTTACTTGAGAAAATGAAATCACACAAGTCTCGGAGTTATTGTTGCATTTTGTGTTAAACGTGAAGAAAGTGACACAACCTGAGGATGGTTGACTTTTCAAAGTGTTGCTTCTAAGTGATATATAAAGGATATTGTTAGTTTAGCCCAAGAAACGCATGTGGCTGGTCATTTAGGACTTAGCTGTACTTGATACAAAATCATTACTCAGTTTTAATGGCCGCATATTACAAGTGATATTTGGAATATTTTAGACCGTGTCGGACTTGTCAAATGGCAATAAACCCGTTTAAAAAATTCTAGGTTCACATGTAACCTACTCTTTTATTTCAGGAACCATTTAGCAGAATAATACTGTGTCGGTCTATTACCCATGAAAAAGTGAAACATGAAAATAAAGCATGACAAAATACGAAATAACTTAGATTTGAGCAAGGTATTGTAGTTCTGGCTATTTTTGTCCATACCTCGGAATCCTCTCTAGACTGAGTATTATCGTTTTAATAAAGTTTCGTCATCTATAACGACACCTGGAAAAATAACTTGGAGACTATTAGGTAGTTCTTTGATTAATTGATCCAATGGTGAGTCTGCCGTGCTAGTGTTGCATTTCCTGGACAGACACATGGTTGAACATGATCAACAGAAGCTAAAAGAAGTTATGGGTTTTAGTATCGCTGAATTCCCTCTGCCTGTTAGTAATAAGCAACTAGTTTGATTTTCGGGTGTGGCTGGATATTGTCAGAAATTTCCTCCAATTTTTCGGTAATTGATTAACCTTTTCCCATTTGGTCAAGCAATCAAACATAGTTTCAATGATCTAATAAATGTCGAGAGGCATTTTAAAAGTTACAAACCATGCTTAAGAGTACAGTTGTTCTTTCTGCTCCATGCTTCAGCAGTCATTTAAAATGTCTAATGCAAGTGATGTTTATTTTGGTGGACAACAATGTTGCAGATTATCCCATGGGCTATTTTGTCTGGAAAAAATAAATAATAATACATTCCACAATCAATAAGAGAATCTTTTGGCCTGGTGTTTGTCCTTGCTGCATTATGAAATGTATACATTAGTTCAGCTAACTTTCGCAAATACAATAATACAATATTAAGTTATCGCAGTCCTTTCACCTTTTTGAATTCATAGAGTTTGAAAGTTTAGTTTACTTTCAAAGAATTAAATATTTACATTCAGATACTCAAATGAAAGTATAAGCTAAGTGTTGGTGCACTTTCAAGTATACAGACATGTTATATTGCTTTATGCATATTTTGTGTCATTCGTAAGATTCTGTCTTATGTAATGTTTATTCAAGTAATATTTGACTAATATTTAAATCAAAGTTTTATTGAATTAATCTTTCTGTTTCATTATGTTTTAGGTGTTATGTATATTCATTTGTTTGGTTCCATGTTTGAGTGATTATAGGTTGAATCAAATCTGTACTTTCTAACTGACCTTAGTCAAAGTTACGTTCAATGTGTACCTGATTAGAGACAATTATTTTGCAAGCTACATAAAACGTTTATATGAATTCTCTTTGAGCATATGGATTATTATTAATAGAGGTAAATATGTTTATCTTAATCTTAGTCTATAATATTGGTATTTCCCAATAGAAAACCTAGTTTACCCGATGTTTCTCATGTTTTTATTATAATATTTGTAATAGACCTTATATTGTTGACGGCTTAGAATGTTGTAGAGATGAACTTTTACCACATTCTGGTTCTTTTGTTTTTCTTTAGCTCTTTCCTATAAGGTTGTGTACTTGAAAACATATTTAATCTTGCAGTAACATCTAGAACAGAATCAATATTAATGCTGGTTTATAATTTTCATTTGGGTATAATTAATTATTCAAAATAGTACATTCTTCCACTAAAACATATGCTTAGAAATCATAGTGAATTCAGAAAAGAACATTTTTAAATATATTATTGTGATACATCAAAAGACGGTTAGCTATTTCATCACACTCCATGCCATTGGCACATTACCAAGTTTTAGACTTGAAGCACATCAACATCTTCAATGTAGGTATTTGATTAGTCTACCACAGGAATTAAGCTACAACTTGATGTCTTTGTATTTGTGATAAAACTAGTTGTATTTAGTTCATAATACGGTAAGTTATTTTTAAATTTTCACTTTGCTTTCTAGAGAAAAAGCAATCATTGTTTGAAGTTTACAAATCTCTTTTGCATTTAGTTCTTTTCTGTAGCTTAATTTCAGAGCACATATATGTAACAGTTGATAAATACGAAAGCAAAATGGAATATAAGTGTGTATGTATGTCTGTGCATACATGTATGTATGGACGAATGGATGGATAGATCTATATTTTTATATTTTAAAAGACGTGGTAAAGTATATGTGTTTGTACGTGTATGTATGTGAGCGTGTGTGCATGTGTTTGTGGGTGAGCATGTTTGCAAGTCTAAAAGGAAGAACAGAAAAAAATTGATTAATTGGAAAATTATAGGTATCCAGAATTTGAATAAACTAGTGCATTGTTATTAAAGCCATTAAGATTCAAAGTATCTAGTTTATGAATCCAGCAAGTGTCTGTAATGAGTCTATTCATGTCTCCATGCACAATATATATTGGCATGTAAGATACATTGAGTAAAGAGTGATTCTTTTATTAAAATGTCCTAAAAAATTAGAAGAATGCTGAGGCGTTCTATAAGTTTTGTATATGAAAGCTATAATTATTAATTCTCTTACAAACTTATTGAAGTGTATGTCAAACAGATTGCATATTACATTTTGTACAGGTTATCAAATACGTCACATCAGATGACACGCATTTAGAGTTTGAAATTACCTCTTTTGTATCAGCGTTGCTGAAGGAAGCACCGTCTCTTATGTTTGCACATTGAGAGCAACGGCCTCTATTAGATTTAGATGATGGGAAATGTCTTTCTTATGTCCTGTCAACTAGAAAATCATACTAATTGTTGGGTCTTTAAGAAAGAAATGGTTTATTTAAGTGAACTTACGCTGGTTTTATTTGGTAAAGGTAGGAGACTACAATATTTATTAATTATAATTCCTTTATTAGGCAACGAAGAAATATATCTTATTTTCAGAGGAATGATATTTGTTCTCAATTGTATAATTTATTATATTTCAAGCCTCATATTGAGTAAGATTACATGCTTTGCACAGCACATAGTCAATGATGCTTTTGTGATAATTTCTATTTTGGAAATATGGGTTTTTTTTAAAAGTATTCAACGCACGTTGTAATTGACAATTGTCTGAAGAATGCGTTGGTATGTTTTGGCCTAGCTATTGTTTATACCGTTTTACATGTCATGGGATGACATGAACAATACTTTACATACTGTTAGATAATAGTTTCCTTGAAATTAAGACTTTAATATTTGTAGGGATGGTATTATGAAGATTTTACTTGCATTTACATCTAGATATAAAACATGGGTGTTTGATGCAGTATACGTAAATTTAATCATCGGATGAAAATTATTTAGGCGATCAATTGTTGTTTTAGTTCTTTAATTTACTGGTTCCAAATCATAAATATGTCATCTAAAATTCTTAGCGAAACAGATGGATTAAACTTTACTTTATGAAGGAAACATTTTTTTAAATGACATGAAAACAGAAGTGTATGAATGAGCCATATGACTATTCATTCCAGTACCCATTATTTGAAAGTAGTTTGTATTATTAAATTGAAAGTTATTGTTTTCCAAGACACGTTTTATTATTTTATAAATGTCCTCACTACATAGTGTGGTATTATTAGGATTGTTAACAAGAAAATATTTACAGGCTAAAATACCATCTTTATATGGAAAGTTGGTATATAGTGATGTTACGTCTAATGTCACCAGAATTGAGGTATCAGATAGCTATGAAATAGACTTCAACATCCTAATAAAAATGTATGACGGAAGTGATTTCATTAAAGGTTGTAAAACATTATGCATAAATTTGGATCAGTTTTCAGTATGTGAATTACAACCTAATGTAATGGGTCTTCCTGGATAATATAAAGGTAAATTATGATCAGGATTTTTATGTGTTTCGGGTAATATGTAGAACTGAGGTATGGTAATAGGAAAAGCACCAAACTTCTTATATATGTAATTATTATTTTTAACGACCTCATTAATGCATATTCAAATTTTCATTTTAATTTATATTGTCTACAAGAATATGTATGTAGTATTTTCCTCATTATCTGACGTTCAACTTATTTACCATATTCTTGTTTAATAATAATAATAATAATAATAATAATAATAATAATAATAATAATAATAATAATAGTGTTTGATTTATCAGCCTTTTTAATAAATTTAATGCGTTATTCATTAGATTATATACAGACTTAATTTAGTCCTTAAAAATTTTACTTTAATATCTCTTTTTATGATTCCCGTATAATATCTCTTTTGTGATTACGTCAATATAAAAATTTACCTAGGAATTACGCCCTCTAGGTGGTGCAAAAGATGATTTAATTGTGTTGAAATAACAAAATGTTCTAGAATGAAAAGAATCCAATATAACCACTGAATTGTTGTGTGTTTTATCATAAAATATCTTTTAAATTTATGCATCTAGAACAGTTGAAAACTTTTCAGTTAATTTAATTTTTTGTGATATTTATGTTTGGAACAAAATTGTATCCCTTTAATCTAACAATATATAATCATTAGGCCATTACCAGTTCATAATCAGCGCGAGAGGTTTAACACGGTTTATTTTATCTTTCTTAATTTATTTTTAATTTTTTTTAATTCTATCCCTTTTTCTTTATTTCACTGTATTCTACTTTTGAATCTCTGGAAAATCCTACTTTTTGTCTTGTGATGTATTCTCTATTAGTCTTTTGTAGAATCTTTACCAGGTTTGGCAATTACTTTCTCGTGAAAACCGTTTCTGATTCCCCCCTGTTTGACGACTTCTTCGTATGTTCTCTATGTTCTGCCCTGGGAAGTCAAGTTTTCTCGTTGTTGTTCTTGCTTGAATTTATAAAATTCCTATTTATGTTGACGCTTATGCTTACTGATGTTTTGAAAAGTGTTATATGTGCATTAATGTTCCTTGCTGTAGTTTTTTGGGGGGTTGAACACTTCCTTTGTTGCCGTTACTAACTCGGTTGTTGTGATAACTTGTTACTTTTCAGTTGCAACATTTGCGATTGTTTATGAATTATGTGCTGTATTCCAGGTTGTTTGATTTCAACGTTTTGACTTTTGTCCTTGTGGCTCTTTCATAAATTGTTCAGGTTTTCATTCTGCCTCAAAAGTCTACTATTTTCTGTTGAATCTGTTTTCTGGTATATTTCTTGATCGAAATCTTAAAGACTTTGCCCATCTAGTTTCTTCTTCAGTTCATCCTTAACATTTTACATCTATTTTTCTAAGTTTAGAGATCTTTATTTTGTTGATCTGCTGATCTCTCGAATATGTTAGGCAATACTTTTCGTAAAAAAGTCGATAGAATTTAGGAATTATTTTCCGATTTATATATAAATATTCTTGTCAGTAATAAACCTGATGGTACGATCCCTTCCTCGGCATATTTGTTCAAAAAAAGCTTATAAGGCTGCTTTTCATTTGTTTCTCAGATAGTTTAAGTATTTGACATTTCAAAGCGGTCGTTTTTTTCGATGGGTCATTATTTGATACCAATATGTTGTGGTAAATTTGCATAATTTGGATAGAAAGCAACACAATCGCCAATAATAGGGTACGGGGCAGTTTTCATCACAGTGATATCACTGTTGCTGCATCGATGGGCTCAGTTACGGACATTCCGTCAGGACACCAAAGCGTACAATGTTCACTGCTGTATGCTATATATATATATATATATATATATATATATATATATATATATATATATATATATATATAATGCTTTGAATACATTTTTGCTCTTGCAAGAAATCAAGTAGAACGTTTTGAAATTAAAGCGAGCTAAGATAGTTTTCGAATCTTGATGCGTAAATTTCGATTTGCATCATGCATATAAAATGATCATTAAAGATAGTTTGTAAATTAGGATAAATTGGATGTAAACATTTTTTACTTCTCAGTAAAGTTAAATTCTGACATAATTCCTACATCCAAAGAAAATGAAACTCTCGAATCAATCACTTATAGACGGCAGTTGATGTTGTAATATATGGTGATTACAATTTTTATGCTTGTTCATATGATTTTTCAGGGGTTGTGTTTTTGAGCATGTGACTAAACATAACGTCATATATGTAATTGTCAGACGTGATTAATTGATTATGATGTGACTTACATGTAAATTAATTCATAAGTCTTAGTATATAATGGAGTAGATAACGAAGTCTAGTGGTACATTCCTTCATACCGCTCCAAAGTACGAAGAAGAAGGTAAGTTGCGATGATTGGGATCTTATTCCAGTAGAGTTTACAAAACATTGGCTTCATTTTAATATATTATGTATGATAATGTTAATCACTAGTTCTTCTGTTCCAAAGTTGATGTAATTATGGACACACTTATCGAAAGAGTTGAGTTCCACCTGATTTAATTTTCATTCCATGGCTGATAATCTTTATAAAGAATTTTGACATTCTACAGGATTGGATTTTCAAATTCCTGGTGTTTTCTATAATATGTATTTTGCAGTTGTTTTATTCTGGCCTTCGTTTATTTATGAATTGTATCGACGAAATGCTAACTTTAAATAGTTCCCACTAAAACTTTAATGATCGATTTCTTTATAGTTTTCTGATGCAAATATTTGTTTTACTATTATCACTGCTCTAATATATTTATTTCTACTTGAGATAATAAGTGGTTATCGTTTAGACAGTTTGATGTAAATCTTATACTTGTCTTATAAAAATAAATTGGATTTGAATCTTTATCCTTTCTTTGTTTAGCTATCTCGAATATATTTTATGTTTCTTATTCATACAAAGTTATCCAATGTCTTGAATATCTTAAATGTGTCTGATGTATTTAGTTTACACTGTTCATTACTCCTTTAATGAAGGAACGAACAGACAGCAACAAGTTTTTACTAACCTTTTCTCTAGTGAAGAGAAATAGAGCTTTACCTATAGCAGGGTCTTTAAGAGGCCAGGGAATTCATAACCGATCCCCAAAATTCAAACTTACTTGTACCAATCGACGAATGAAATCCTGCTTTTATATTCACTGACATTTATAAATGGCTATCAATCTTTAATTTAACAATCCAGTGATTAAGATATTGGCAGAGTCATGTCGAATAAGCTTTGTCATACGGGGTTTTATTCATGTCACATGCAGCTTTTTGGTTAGTGTGTACAACTGTAACGAGATGTATGACTCACAAATATATTGATTTCCCAACTCTAAACGTTTTCACGACCTACCCTTTATCGGTCTGATTACAATTTTCACCCTTTATGACCAAATTGGAATAAACCAAACTGACAATGTTTGACAAAGTTTTAATACTGAACCTCAGGCGGGCAATTGCCAATCTGTATCACCACGATCATAACATAAAACCAGTTTCAAAATGCAAACAAAGCAATGCCCATTTAGTGGAAATACAGATCATCACTTATTATTTCGTCTTCTTTTATTAGATTGAAAAGCTTGGGTTTTAGTTATATTTACTAATTGTACATTATTAAAAACCTGCACGAATACAATGATCTTTTGAATTTAGAGAGCCGCTTACAGATATTCTAAAAAGCAACCGGAACACTTGCCGGTTATCAGGCTCAGTTTATTCCAGCAGACTCAGTGGAAACTTTTCGGATAATCATCACGATGATGGACCGTTTTACGAGGTGAACAAGATACATTAAATGCATAATTATCACATATTCATGAGATTTAGTGACCATTGTCATGCACCAAAATATGAACCAAATAGATTGGTCAAATATTATATGATTATGTAATTGCAAATCGAATGTAAATAGATTCCTTTGTCTAATTCCTTGATACTGTAAATGCATTTATTATGGAAAATGTGGTTTGGATATGATAAAGCAGTTATTATCTAGTTGTTCATTTACCTTTGACATAGAAGAATACTTGACAGATATACAGTACAAAACATTATTAAGCAAAATGGGTCCTTACAAAGTATTGGTTAAAATTGTAACTTATTTAAGACACTTCATATCATCTTTATTGCGTACGAATTTTTATGAAAGAAAATGTTGATTATTGTTAGATATGATTGTTGTTAGGCTGCTCTCTAAGATTCTATTTGATATTTTCAGATCCCAAGATGAAGTCAGTCATCATCTTATGCTGCATCGCTTTGGCCAAAGGACACTTTGGCTACAGTTTTGGTTCTCGTGGTTTTCCCTTTCGCGTTGGTTCAATGGGTGGCGGTGGGGGTGGGTTCGGGGAAATGAATCAAGGTGGTACCGCTATGGTTCCAGGACCAGCATCGAATGGTTTCGGTCGCGGACAATCCGCCAGTACTCGAAGGGGAACAGTATCCACAGCTCCTCGCAATGCTGGCAAGAGAGTTAAGGTTCGTCCCATGACCACTGTTACAGGCCCGTTTGGAACAGACAACCCTACCCCTAGGTCTGGCGGTGGCAATGGGTTTGGTGTTGATTATAAATATGCTTTTGGAGGATATGGCCCTAAGGGTTGGCAAGGAATTGGAGCCAATCCAGATGTAGTTGCCTCAGGGACATCTGCAGCTATTATCGCTAGAGAAAATGCAGCATCAATTGCGGTCCAATCACGTGAGAGTGGTCAACAGATTGGGGTCAGAAGCTCTGGAAAAGGTAGACCGATCTGGACACCATATGGCCAAATTGGAGTAGCCGACTCTGTCTCCAGCTTTCAAGGAACAGCATTAGGCAATTTCCCATATGGTGGAATAAGCGGTGGTTTGGGCGAAGGATCCGATTTTGGCAGTGAAAACGGTTCAGGTGGAGATGACGTCATAACGGGTGGTATTGGAGGTTATCCTTTTAGTAAGTATTTTCGGATACACATGTATATACTCTAAACATTTCTTTATTCTACACGTTTGTTAATTCTAAACATTGTTTTATTCTAAACATTTATTTTCGTAATTGATATGATGTGCATTCCATTTCATTCATAACGATGACAGACTCCTATATGGATATTGACTGAAATATTGTACACGTATTGTTAATTTTTTATTGTGCATTCATTGTTAGAATATGTAAAGAAGTGCCTTCTAGTGATTGGCAGTAAGACATACACACAAACATACACACACATACACACACACACACACATATATATATATATATATATATATATATATATATATATATATATATATATATATATATATATATATATATATATATATATATATATATATATATATATATATATGTGTGTGTGTGTGTGTGCGTGTGTGTGTGTATATATAATAGGTCAAGGCTTAGTGATTGATGTACGACACAGTTCACATTTACATCAATGAACTCACGTTTCAGCATAGATTTGCTTTCACTTTCAGTCAAGAAATACTAAAATAACCTCCAAGAATCTCTGATGATACATCCCAAGTACCTGGACAATGACTTTCATCTATAATGTAACTATGTTAAACCTTGAACGGTGTCAAGAATGTAGACCGGTTAAATTGTCTACCTATTTTTCTGGTTTGTTGTACATTTAGTTTGGATATTATGCATAATGGGATCTGACAAATAATAATAAATATATATACTGCAATGAATTCTTTCATTATGTGGTCATTGGAGTTATTGTAAATTAGATTCTGTTATTTTCTTTCCTTATTCAATGACAATAACTCCTTCTCCCTATCCACCCCCCATAAGAAGGAAATGGACCCATTCTTTTATTAGTCACAGAATATGCATTAAACAAAATAGCCTTTACATTTCTTGATTTGAAATACTTATAGTACATGTCACAAGGGTCATGTATGTGCATTTACTAATTTGTAATTAAATATAATTTGTTCTTTAAAAGTTTAACACTAATTTTGTTTGACTAAAAACCCATGAATCCTGATTATTGTATTATCTGCACCTTAACTGTCACAGAGTAACTTAAAGATTAAATTTATCTATCGCAATGGACTTTTAAAATGGAAGTAATGTACATAACTTGTTTGAAAACATGTGCGTCTAGAGTGGAATCGTGGCAATCGAATGCAGTACTAATTTGTTATCAATATGAGTCATTGTGACATTACAACGAGTGACATTCAGTCTGGTTTGTACTGGAGCACACCTTTAGATTCATTTCGTCCAAAATGTACCTACCAACTTTTATATTGATTGTACTTTATGCACCTCTCGGAGCGTCTATATAATAACATTCTAAAGTTATATGAAAGTTATACGAAGTGAACACTTGTCACTTTAAAGACTATAGAATGAAATTCTAAAAATTGACACACATTACTGAAATAGTAAGTGTTGACTGTATACATGACCCGTGTGACTTGTAACATAGACTGGGTATAAAAATATCGGAATTGAAAATCAGGTTCTCTCTAGTAGTTTGCACCTGTAACCAGATAACCGAGTTTGTAATTATCCGATTAACAACAAAACACCATTGATGGTAATGCAATACAATATTTAATGTTATATTTAAATAAAAAATGAAGTATGATAGATACGTGCGTGCATGGGTCCAAATATTGGACTAATTAACATAATTAGCACGATCTTAATGCAACTAATACGAATGCAAACAGATTGACATACACGGTAGCAATACAAATAAAGAAAGAACGATTCACGGTATATCACAAAATGTAAATATTATCTTCACAATATTAAAATAAATGATGTTTTTTTCCAGATAATGAAAAAATGGTTTTACTGACAATAGCAAAACAAATCATGTTACGTTAAAAATAACGAATCGATGGTATACAACTCTTGATCACCCTTAACTCGACTAGAAACGTTGGAATATTTGAAGCACTCGAAAACATTCGCACAGCACAGCTCAGCACTGCACAGGAAGCATACGTAGCTCTACACAGCACAAGCAGCTCTACACACTGCATACGCACACAGCTCAGCTCATCACTGCAAACGCAGAATACGCACAGCTCTACAGCATTGCAAACGCAGCATACACACAGCACTTCAGCACAACACAGCACAGCAACCTCAGCATGCACACAACTCTACAGCACAGCAGACAATATATCCAATACCGTTTACTACGCATGACAATGTTATATACAGTAGTTCGCTACGACGGCATGTACGGTAAGTTATATACATTATCAGTCTTGCATTATGAAATAATAAACAGGTTCAGAAGAACATTGGTGAATTATACGATTCATATTGCATCAAACGGTTATTTACTAAATACAATCTTGTAGAGTTCTTACTCAATCACAGTAACGAAGAGAACATATTAGCATTTACTAAACAGCATTATTAAATTACTTGAAGCGACTGAAATACGAAATTAGGCATGATAATACAATGCTTATAGCTTACAATGCATATTATAAATAACATAACTCTACAGCTGGAGATATGTAGGTCTCAAAGTTTATTGTTGTGGTACCTCTCAGATTAACATCATTACCCCTAAGTTCCAAAAGTTAAATGGTTTTATGCATTTTTGTTGCCCCCTTTATATATATATATATATATATAT